>JAJOZX010002188.1:252500-415000 GCA_023014485.1 Bathynomus jamesi
AGTCATCCTCCCTCCCCACACTTTCAGAAAGCAGGACACTCATTGGTTGATTGTATTTTAGTGGGAGGTTACTGAACGGGGTTTATGGGCCGTCCTTAAGTTTTTGCCTGAGAGAAAAAGGGGGCGAGAGAGAGAGAGAGAGAGGAGAGAGAGAGAGAGAAGGTTTATAATTTATACCAGAACTAATTCCTCATATTTCTTTTTATATTCGAGTAGACTATAAATAAGCGCGAGAGAGATATCTGATGTGAAAATTAATACTTAAGCTCTATCCTAAATGTAGTGTTAAAATGTCCCCGTAGAGAACATTTCTATACCTTTTAAATATCTATAACCGATTTGATTGAACGATCATTTCTACACCTTTTAAATATCTATAAAGAAAGAATTCTTTAATGCAATGTAAAAGGAGAAAAATGGTTAAGTTAAACCTTAAATTCGATTTTATTTCTAAAATATGCCTAGAAAACGTTATTTACTTAGTGCAAACTCTACTAAATGAAACAAGTATATATAATATGGGAAGATAGTGAATTTAATTAGCTGTAAATAATATTACGAGAAAGGTCCGTTAAAACGAAAGATAGGAAGCTATCATGTTTTTTGCTCATATAAAAGTAATACACTTCTATTGAATTTAATTAGGTCTGAATAATATTATGAGAAAGGCTAATAAATTTAATTAGGATTCCTAATTGTGTGAAAGGTTTGTTAATAACGGAAAATATCATGTTTTGCTGCGCTTCTATTTAAAGTTGTTTTAATTAGCTCTGAATAATGAAGTATTCAAATAGGATCGGTGAGATATGCCTATAGGTCGAATTCTTTAAAACCATATGCCTCGCGAGAACCATATCTCTCGAAAGCGTTTGTTTACAATCATTTGGCTACTGTATCATATCGTTGTTGTGTGTGTTTTACATTAGAGTGTTAATTCGCTGAGAAGATAAAATTGTTCAGACTCTAAGCAGCTGTTACAGTATACAGGATGTTATATTAAGATGTCTCAGATTTCGTTCTATATACTTAAAGAAAAATAATTCTTTTATTGACGAGAATAAGGACTTGTCCAAATGTTTCCTTAATCATTATACAGGGTGCTTTTGGACGAGATATGCGAACTTTCCTTTTACCTTTTGTGGCATATTTGCTCGATGAAATTCGATATTGTTTACGGATAGATATGAGAGTTGTCCGCGTTTCACTTAGTTCCATTCTATATATATACTTAAAGATAGCAAAGATATTTAATTCTTTTGAGTTTTTCATGGCTTTTATTAATTCTAAAAAATGTGTGGGTAAAATATGGTATTGCTAAATAATGAATTACATGAACTGCTTTCAAGAATTTCGCAATATAAAGAGATCGTAAATGTTTCCTCAATAAACAGAGTGAGGCGGGATATCATTCAGTGGTGCCTTAAAATTTTCTCGCTGGTCGAGAAAGATTGTAAAATGAGAACTTGTTTATGATTGAAAAAGAGAGACGTGGCTTATTAACTCAAAAGAAATATACTTAAAGATATCTAAAAGCTTCTTTTGAAAGTATCATCGTTTTGCGAAAATATTCCATTTCATTAATATAATTTATATATACGAAATATTTGTGCTTTGTCTAAATGATAACTTTTCCGGTTTTTTATTGTTAAAATGTTTGTTTGGGATTAACTAGACATCTATATATACTTAAAGAAGTATGATTCGTTTGATGTTTCAAATTATTGTTTTGCAGATTTAATTGACATATTTTTCTCCGGTTTTGTACACTTTAATTCTCCGATTTGTCTAAGTCTCATTATAGCTTTTTCTTAATATCTTAGTCGTTTCTAATTGGTGTTTTTTTTAACGTTTCATCTCAAATACTTGTTTGAGGATGGTCTTATTAAGCAGAATGATATGCTTTATTATTCGATAGAGGCAGGTGCGTCGATGGGAATATATAAAATGCGTTTGGTCCCTCTACAATTAATTTCAAAAATACTTGCGTACATGTTAAATAATTGTTTTCACGCTATATAAATCGTTTGGCGACTGTTGAAATGGTGTGTTTTATTGAATGCATATAAACGTTACATACGAAAGAAACAAGTGAATATATAAATGCATTTTATTTTCTGAATGAATCAAGTGCATTGATGTGCATATATAAAGCGTTATTATTAAACATCATGTGTTTTATTGAATGCATAGAAATGTTTTTTCATACGAAATGTTTGTGAACAGAATGATGTGGTTTATTTAATTCTTTTGGATATTATTTGATTGCACGTTGATGGGAATATATAAACGATAGAAATAACTGAGATAGAAATTCTGAGAAATACCTCATCCGATATTATAGTTGGGGATATTTCCAATTAGGTTGCTGTTGTTGGTGAATACCAAATCTAGGCAGTTGTTTATTCTTGTGTTTTGTGTTATTTCTTGTGTTAACATAAATTCATCTTCTAGAGCTAGTAGCATTTTTACCTGCTCCTGTCTTCCCGTGTGCCCCCCTTGTCCTGGTGTATACATATATTTTTCCTATCCATTTATATTTCAGGAATGGGAAATTAAATTCACCACAGAGAAAAATATTTGGGGTTGGAGAGTGTAGATCTTTTACCCAGTTTCTAACCTCTGTAATGGAATCTAAAAATTTTGAGTTTGGCGTGTTTGGGGGTCTGTACATTACATTTAGTACCATATTTAATTTTTCAACTTTTGCTGCTATACATTCTACGTAGCTGTTTGAGGTACTTACAGTCATTTCTGCAATATACCTTTCGCGTGTGTAAATAGCACATCCTCCTTTACGTCTCACTGTTCTGTCAGCTCGGAGTATTTTATAGTTGTCAATTTGTATTTCTTTTTTGTCAACACAGAAATCACAGTTTTCACAGTTCGCCTGGCAGTCCTTTAGATGAGTTTACGTGAGGCGTGTAA
This sequence comes from Bathynomus jamesi, assembly GCA_023014485.1. Lineage (NCBI taxonomy): Eukaryota > Metazoa > Arthropoda > Malacostraca > Isopoda > Cirolanidae > Bathynomus > Bathynomus jamesi. Next base: position 255,426 of record JAJOZX010002188.1, read on the forward strand.
AGTCTGCTCCGGCTTCTTGCATGAGTCCTTTCAGGTACAAAACTATGTCCGAGGAATGATTTGATTTAAGCCCCTGAATGTTGGCTAGGATTATTTTTATTTTTTCTCTATCGTTTTTGCATACAGGTGGTTCCGATTCGTTTTCCAATGGTGGTCCCGGTTTCGTTACCTTGGCAACTTTGTATTTGCTTGATAGTATTTAGCAGCTGAATTGTGTTGCTACGTCTAAAAAATTTGTACTCTTCGGCTTCTTTTATGTTCGTTTTTCCTGTTCACCCGTTGCGTTCCTTTGAGGGTGGTGGTAACGTATTTTTGTCCGTATTTGCAACTCCCATATCTTGCATAGGTGTTGCAGACAATAAGATGTTGGAACTTGCACTTCTTTTCAAATTTGCAATATCCACTTTTGTAATGTGTGTTATATAATGTGGGATGTGCATAGCTGCATTGCCCATCCCGACATCTGCAGTTCCCTTTTGCGTAGCATTTACATTCTGTATTTTGTACGCTTCTAATTCTTGTTATCTTATTATTTTCAATGTTCTTAATTTTGATATTATCATTTCTTTTCTATGGCTGTTTATTTCCTACGTTTTTAGTTATTGTGTTTTATCATTTCGCTCGTTGGATAGTTTTACTACCTCGCAAATTTTAACTTATCTCTTTTCTTTCATCTATTTCTTCATTCCTTATTATATTGTTTATCTTGTCATTCGTTATTACATTGTTATTCGTTATTATATTGTTGTTCGTTGTTTCTGCCTCTTTCACATCCACCTGAATTTTCATTATTTCATCTGTTTTGGTAACACTTCAGTTTGCTTTCTTCATTTCTTTAAATACCGGGAAGGAGTTTACAGCATGTGTACTTGCATCACAGAGAAATTTGATTCCCACGATGTTTCGCGTTCGAGACAAGAGATATTTTCCTATCATCCTATTCATGCAGATAAAGTCGTGCAGTTTTTGACAGAAGTCGCATCTTATTGCTGCATTTTCAGTTGTTTCCAGATTACAAAAATTGCAGGTTAAGTGAGAATTTGGACCCATGGCCATGCTATTCATTAATTAGCGTAAAAAGAAACACACACACAAATTATTTGTTTTTCCTTTCTTTCTCTTTTCTTCCCTTTCGATGGTCACGAGGGTTTTCTGACCGTTGCGTTTTATGACCTTTCTCCTGCCTTGTTTCAAGATTTCTCAAATGCCAACTGTATTACGGTTTAAATATATACGTTAAACTGGTGATAATTTATGTAAACTCTATTGCACTTTCTTAATTTTACTAAATTTCACTTACTAGTTTATATGCACGGATTCACTGATACTTTAAACACTTTCGGGTGTAAACAGAATAAACCGCGGAGTAGTTTATTCTGTTAATACAGAGAGAGACAAAACACGTCTATTCCCCACAAGGTACAAGCAAACTATACATTGTTATATATGCGGAATGTAATAAGGTTAATTAATTAATGGTGATAAATTAACCAAGAGACAAAAGGGTGTAAATTACGCTCGCGTTATCAAAACACGAACGGTTGTTTGACTCCTCAAGCGTGAATGATTGCCCAATCATTCATTTGTTTACCCTTTATTTTCGCCTGAGAAATATCCTCTTGAGAAGATTTTAAATTTTAATTAAAATAATTTCTTTAAGAAAGACGGAACATAACTGTAACAAAATTGAAATTAGGAAAGAGAATCAGTGTGTCTCAAGGCTTGTTCAAAGAATGTTCCCTTAGATTTAATATCCCGTTAAAATTGAACTGAAGAAAACGCATCTTATAAATCCCTGTGGCTGAATAGACTCCAGAAATCTTCCCTTATTTCGAGTGAGGAAGACACGTGTACAGTAAATATGTATATTGTGCCATGCTGGAGACTCAAAGAGAGTGTATCAATTGCAAATTCAGAAATTAATCCAATCCAATATGAGTTTACTGCTGTCAAGATAGAAGTAGTTGAAAATTTGTAATTAAAATATACATTCATCACTTATTCGAATTATCTTATGCATTAAACTTAATGCGGTAAAAAGGCCAAGAAGGTACACAGTTGTAACTTCAATTGATAGTCTAACATTTTTATTTTAATTACTTATGCATTTTTATTTCATTGTGTTCTTCATTTCGAATCTAAAATTCTTAAGGTAAAAGTCCGATGTCTCAAATGTTATTTCTTAAACAAATGTAATGATGTAAAAATTTCATTTTGCATTGTAATTTGTTTAGTGTTAAAATCTTTGACGAATATGTTATTTTTGAAAGGGGCTTTTCAATAATTCCCCTATACAGAAGTAACACGAAACTTAAACGGTATTGTTTTGTTATGCGTTGGCTTGAACCTCATAACAGGCGTAAATAATATATATATATATATATATATATATATATATATATATATATATATACTGTATATGATAAATAAATCATAAAATAAAACACATCGCATAAAAATATATAGTGTGTGTATATATATATATATATATATGCACAGAGTAGAATCATTCAAAAATATCGATTGTTAGATTTTTTCCGTCCCACCCTCTCATTATGTTTAACTTGGTAAAAACGTAATGTATACAAAAGCTGTACCAAAGCTGGATCCTATCTGCTTTGCAGATAGCTGGTGAGGGAACCTATATTTTTGCGACCTCTTTGCGAGTAACCTTGTTGCCCACGTCGGGCTAGCATCATGAAAAAGAAAAACTATAGTATTTGTCATTTGCTGTTACTTATTCGGACTATAGTGGATTTAATTATCCTAGAAGAGTTCCTTGTTCCATGCACAGTCTGTGTGTATCATAAAAAACCTGATGGAACCATTCTGAGTTCATTCCCATATATATATATATATATATATATATATATATATATATATATATACACACACACACACAATCTTTGGTTAGCGTCCGCCCGAATTGTTCATTCTTACGAAGGTCAAGCTGTTCACTCCACGTTAGACCTACAGTTTGACTTGGAATCTGAACCACGCCCCATCAGCAGCCCAGGGTCTTAACCACTAGGCCACCCAGGGTATCCATTTATCTACCAACCACTTTCTTTAATGTGTGGAAGGATGAACAGCTGGGCTTTGCTGCGCGCCGGCTGCCGTCACCGGGTCTCGATCCCGGGCCGATGAATTCGTAGTCAGCGACGCTAACCACTACACCAACGACGCTGTATATACAGGGTGTTTCAGGAGGAAAGGTCAATACTTCGGGAGGTGATAGTATCGGTCATTGTGAGAAAAAAAGTTAATATGAACATGTGTCTAATTCTGAATGGTTACGGAGATAGAGCTGTTTGAATCTGATGCGCGCGCAGCGCTTCCTCCCCCTTCCCTCCCCTATAACCTTGAGCCATGTAAGCTGTAATGTAAGCATGTAACATAAGCCAATCGACAGCTGACTGTTGTGAGTGACATTGTTTGGTGTTTGAAGCAGTGTTACGAATGCCACACACCTTCACACATGCCGAATATGCAGATATGGTGCATGACTACGGTTTTTGCGATGGAATTGCAACAGCTGCTGTTGCAGAATACCGTCGACGGTTTCCGAACCGCAGAATTCCGGATCGAAGAGTGTTTAACAGGGTTTTCAACACATTGCGTGAGATTGGTACACTTCCCAGCGCTCATGTTTCATCTGAACGTGAAGGTCAACAAGATGTGGATGAAGTGGAAAACATTCTTCAGTTGGTAGAGCGTAGTCCTACTACTACCTCACGAAGAATTTCTACACTTCTCGTGTACCACACGCAAGAGTATGGCGAACATTACGTGAGGAAGGCTTGCATCCATATCATGTACAGCGTGTACAACACCTTCAACCAGGAGACGCTGCCATGTGACTGGAATTTTGTCATTGGGTAAATGCTAATCGCCGATTGCTTCGATTAATACTGTTCACCGATGAAGCTACTTTCACCCGTGACGGTATCAACAACACTCTTAACTCTCATCGGTGGTCAGACGAAAATCCAAATGCCACTGTGGAAACAAATTTTCATCATCGCTTCTCTGCCAATGTGTGGTGCGGTATCATCGATGATCAGCTGATTGACCCTGTTACTTTAGAGAATCGTCTTACAGGACAAAGTTACCTAGAATTTCTGCAAAATGAATTGCCAGGACTATTGGAGGATGTTCCTTTGGCTACAGGCGCTGGTATGTACTTTCAGCATGACGGAGTTTTCCACATTCTACGCGTTTGGTGATGCAATACCTGAATCAAACTTTCCCTGGTCGATGGATCGGCCGCGGTGGTCCCATTCAATGGCCACCAAGGTCTCCAGACCTCTCTCCGTTAGATTATTGTTTGTGGGGGTGGATGAAAAGTCAAGTTTACAAAAGAAAGGTGGATACACGAGACGAATTGCTCGCGCGCATCCAAAATACCCGCGAACGTCATAAAGGAACGTCAAGATCAACTCAGACGAATAACACGCGATCTTCGCACACGAGTTGCAAAGTGCATTGAGGTTGACGGTGGGATTTTCGAAAACGTATTGTAAACTGTAACAAATATGTCATTTCTGTATCTGATACCATTCAAAATGCCAATGTTTAAACATTAAATGTTAGAAACAGTAATTGGTTTCTCTTTCTTGATTACCATTAACAATGCTTTTGTATTTCTAGATTCAAACAGCTCTATCCCCGTAACCATTCAGAATTAGACACATGTTCATATGAACTTTTTTTCTCACTTTGACCGATACTATCACCTCCCGAAGTATTGAGCTTTCCTCCAGAAACACCCTGTATATACTGTGTGTGTATATATATGTGTATATACTGTATATGTATATATATATATGATACACACAGACCGTGCATGGAACAAGGAACTCTTCTAGGGTAGTAGTATGGGCACAAAGTGCCAGAGTGCAGAAATGATACGTAATGTTGCAAGAGTGCCAACTCCCACACCCCTTTGTTGAAAAAAAAAAATTCTACGCCCTCCTTTGTTGCCAGGCCCGAAATGGGACTGCAAGGGGTATGCAACCTGGAGTTATCCCCCAATCTGATCCACCCAAAGGGGAGTGCCAACTTTTGTTGCCAACCCCAAAATGGGATTGCAAGCGGTATGCAACTTGGAGGCGAAGTTCTCCCCCAAGCTGAACCCCCCCCAAAGGGGCAGAAAGAGAGAGAGAAAGAGATAGGAGAGACCCAGAGGTGGGAACACAGAGTTGGGTGTTCACTCGGCTGGGACCGAGCTCATATAGGATCCTTCAGCCGTCCGCCGCCTCTTATAGGGTGCTAATCAGCCAGTTGGCTGAGTTGCCAGTTAGCGCCAGGTGTTTAATTATTCCTTCAGCCAGTTGCCAGATTCGTTATTTATTAAATCAAATCATATATTATTCAGCCATTTGGCTGTTGAGTTGCCAGATAGCAATAATTATTTATTTATTCCCTATATTATTCAGCCAATCGGTTGCTGAGTTGCCAGATAGCAATAATTATTTATTTATTCCTTACATTATTCAGCCATGTGGATGCTAAATACCACCATTTATTTTAATTTATATTAGGGAGAGTTGCTAAATACCACCATTTATTTATATGATGAGAGTTGTCAGGTCCCGCCATTTATTTTAATTCATTACCACAGCAGATGAATCTTCTCCTTAAAGAGAACTATTTATTTTAAAGGAAATTCTGTTTATTAAATAAATAATTAGAATTTAAACACACACATTCCTATACATACGACCGAGTGACTAAATTATCCCATATATTCATCCATTAACAGACTTAGAAGGCCGATTTGACAAATAGCAACTAATTAATTATTCTGTTTTAGAAACAAATGATATAAAAGTGTTCAAGGAATAAATAAAACAACATTACATCGTTCTGTTTATTAATTAATGTTTATACAATGGGGTGTATATATGATCAAATAATAGAACGGAAAATATATAATCATACAAACCACAGTATTAATCAAATATTACAAAAATATATAGTTATATTATCAAAAGTTATATTATCAAATATTAGTACAGGAAAAATATAGTTATATTAATTATATATAATTGTACAAAACAGTATTAACCAAATATTAGAAACATGTATATTTATATTAATTATATATAATCGTACAAAATGTAGTATTAGCAAAATATTACAGTAAAAATATATATATTGTCTTTACGTTCTACGGTACAAAACAGTAAATTCAATGCTGATTGATGCTACATCAACATCGGCATTACTCTGCACGATGTGGTAAAACCGCTCAAGCATCATCTCGCCGCTTAACTAATACGGCGGTTTATATTCAATGTAAATGGTTTTCATATCATTGAACACTATTTCTGTACACTTTACACTCCGCAAGTAAGTTGTCTTTAAGCGCCACTAGAACGCAATCAAAAGCATGGGCATAAATGTCATCGTTAACTATGTCATTAAATACAAGCTTATAATCATGCCTTTTCAATCGAGGGTTTTTTCTTAACATACCGAACTTTTCAATCGTGAACTCTTCTTCACCCGCATAGCAGCAATTGAAATAATCTTCCAAGTCGTAACGGCAGCTATCTACTATATAGAGGTACAGTTCTTCAGGGGGAACAGTGTAGGCAAGCTCAGCTCTGTACCTCTTAAGCGTTTTGTACCAAAGCTCGGGATATTTCGAAGAGTCAAAGCCTTTTAAATACGCATCCAGAGATAGTCCGTTCTCTCCCTGTTCATTCCTACACTCGGTAAACTTATCGAACAGAACGGTGTATGCGTATTCGAGTACCGTATCAAAATAAAGCATAACCCTAACACGCGCGTCTAATATAGGTTTCAGCCTGCGGAATCCGACAATTTCAAACATTCTATCGAGGATGAAACGGTACCGCGTAGGAACAAGAACGTCATCAGCTGACCATTTCCACATCTCTCGTATATCAATGCATGGTTGTTCATTATTTATACTCAATGTGCAAACAATGGCATATGAGGAGGCGTCACTAATCACATCTCTTATTGTATCTACGTCAGCAGGTATTTTATAACGGTCCTCAGCCCACCTCTCAACCACCACGAAGATTTTATGCATCTCCTCGGCACTTAAATAAATAACGTTACGTCTGCTCGCGTGTCTGCAGATCGTTTCAAGCACACAGTTAATGGCACCGGTTTCCCGCCTGAACACACGCAACGACTTCGCCACGGAGACGTCGTACGAAGCGTTGAGAATGCTTCTCAAAGGGAGCTCCACCGTATTCATCCAGATGACTATTGCACTTCCACTCGGTGCAAGCTCAGAGATAGCTATGAGTCACATGCAACCTTCGGACGCACCATAATCTAATGCAGGGGTTCCCAAATTGTGTCCCGCGGAACACTTCTCACGGTATACAAGTGTTCCGCGGAACACCAATTTTGGAACCCCTGATCTAATGAAACGTGTACGAAGCTGTGCCAACACAAATTGCTGTATCCCATTATATTTGGCATGTGTTTCGGGAAATTTTCCGGTACAAGATGTGTTTTCGGTACAAGGAATAAATATATAATCATACAAAGCACAGTATTAACAAAATATTAGTACATAACATTTTCACGCTAACAACGAATTTACAACCTGTAACAATTCTATAACGTGCCAAAAATAACGGACAATTTTCTTAACATTAGCAACACAAATTTCAAGTTCAAATCTACTCCAACGATTTCTCATCAAAGTTCGCTTTAAATTCGAAACAGTTCATGATTTAATTCTAAAAAACCTTCACAGTACTTTTGCTTAAAAAAATTTTTTGCAAGAATGTATTTATAAACGGTAAATTTACACTGGGAAACGCAATAGTTGAACAAACCCTATGTACTGATACAAAAATGATATCTAATGGACAAATAACTTTGAAACCAATCACTGACTGCTCCTCTAAAGCCGTAACAATATAATTTATTAAGTACAATATTAGGGTCTATTACATCAAACGCCTTACTCAAAGCCATAAATATTGATATCATTATTTCTCTGTTCACCTTACCTATAATTGCATTTTCCATAAGGCGATGCTTATCCGCTATTGAAGTAAAACGTGCATTTAAAGAGTATGCATCAGCAGTATCTTCAGTAATTTCTTTATTACCAAAATTTAATTTCTCTTTTGATTTTTCTTAATTTGTTTTCCAAGATTGTTTATAGACAACCAAGTGTTTTTCATGTCTCCTCTATGTTTGGAAATTTGCTTGTATTTGTAATAGTTATATTTTGCAATTTTGATTATTTTAGTTAATTTGTTTCTGATTGGGCATATTGTATTTCAGGAATTTTGCTCTGTAATAATTCGACTTATTTCATTGTAACTTTTCTCCACACTATTCAAGCCAGTTAACGTGTTTCTTAGCAGACTGTATTCAGATAAAGTTGAGAGACTATTACCACTTTTATAATCCATAATGACCTATTTTTATTTTTCATCATCTTAGATATTTTCCTGTACCAAAGCAAAGGCCTCCTTCAAGCATGTTTTTAATTACTGAAATATTTAAATTATCAGAGTAACCGTCAAATAACGTTTTTCCTTATACGTACCCATACAGAAAACGTTAACATGTTCGATGGGAAGGAAACTAATTAACTTTCCCAACATCGTTTGGCTTATTAATCATCGAGAAGACAGAATTGTATAGATTTTCACAATTTTATTGCATGAAGGAAATTTTGGCTGCTCGAAGAACAGAATTTTTTAACAATTTTACGTTTGAATGTCTTTAGTGAAGTTTTATTTTTATCACTCGTATATTTTTGCCATTTATATATTTTTTACTCTGGATTTGATTTTGACTTATACCTGTTTCTGATATAAATATTTGGATGATCCCTTTACAGATAAGATGTGATCGCTAGTTCAACTTTGTTTGGTTTCAGATTTTATAAATTTGAAAAAGATGTAGGGCAACGAGAAACACGGAGAAAATGAAACCTAATTGAAACACAGAAAACGTTAACATGTTCGATGGGGAGGAATCTAATTAACTTTCCCAACATCGTCTGGCTTATTAATCATCGAGAAGACTTAGAATGATAACAGGTCATCCCATAAGTAATGTCGTTTTTTAGATCGGAATTTGAAAGACAAAAAAAAAACTCAACTGAAACTTTTTAATCTAGTATATATTTTCCATCGGAATCAATGACACTCTGCCAACGTCCTACAAGCTTTTCAATGCCATGTTTAGAAAATTCAGGCGGTTTTGAGGCAAAAACCGTACAAAGACTGGTGTGCAGGTCATCTAAAGAAGTATAGTTTCTCGTCAAGATAGTTTTGCAGACTCCCGAAGAGATGATAATCTGAAGGCGCAAGGTCTGGAGAATATGGAGGATGTGGAAGTTTTTCCCACCCAAGCTCCTCAATTTTTGCAGATGTGATCCGAGCGGTATGAGGACGTGCGTTGTCGTGGTGGAACACGATTCCTTTCCGATTAACCAAAGAAGGTCTCTTTTCTTTTAGTGCAGTGTTCAATCGATCGAATTGTTGAGAGTAGACTTGAGCGGTGATTGTTTGGTTGTGTGGTAAGGTTTCAAAGTGTATTACACCACCTTTATCCCACCAAACACTAAGCAACACCTTCCGAGGGTGAAGATTTGGTTTTGGCTGTGGTGTCGCTGGTTCTCCGGCACAAACCCACTGTCGACGGCGCTTAACATTCTGGTGCAGTATCCACTTTTCATCACCAGTCACTAAACGGTACAAAAATGGATCTTGGAGTTCACGGGAATGAAGAGCTGTGCTAATGTTTACCCACACCCTCAGATTTTCGACCGACAATTCATGTGGCACCCATTTACCGGGTGTCTCAAAATAGATGGAACCCATTGACATGATAATAATTTATTACTCAGAAAATAAACTCCAAAAAAGATTACATTTCCTGGAAGCTGATATGATAACAATTAAAAACTGAAGATTTGAGGTCTCTAGATCAAAGGATACATTTATTAGAGCACATGTTCCAAATTACCGCCGTTGCGCTGCAGACACACAGTTGTCAATCACCCTGACACCCTGCACAGAGTGCAAGGGCCTCTGAAGCACCTCGTCTGGGGCTTGTGTGCCCCAGCACACATTGTTCTTGCTATTGACATACCCACTGAGCAAGAAGTGTGCTTCGTCGCTGAACCAAACATCATCAAGAAAGTCAGGATCCTCTTCGATCTTGTTCTCGAACCACCGGCACATCACAACACGTTTTGCCATGTCAGCTGGTGTGAGTTTATGCTTGATCTGGATCCTGTATGGGTACAGCTGAAGATCCTTGATCAAGATTCTTTGCACTGACGCACGTGAAAGACCCAGATCTTGGCAACGTCTTCGGATTGACTTTTTCGGACTCCTTCCGACAGAATCTCTCACCGCATTCACATTGTCAGGAGATCTTGCAGTCACCTTCCTGCCAGATCTGGGTGTTTCTGCTTTCTTGTTGAGATTGTTTACTGATCCTGTGGCTTGAAATTGTGTGCCCAACGATAAATTTGGCTTTTCTGGGGATAATTGTTGAAGTTGAACTTCCTGCGAAATTTCGCTTGCACAGTTTTGAATGATTTCGTCTCCAAATAAGTAGTGACGCAAAAATTTTTTTCCTCCTTTGTCCAAGGCATTTTGATTGATAATTATTATTGTTATCGTCTCCTCTCTTCAAATCTGAAAAAATAGAACGAGAACATTAATATTGGCAGAATTATTAGCAGTGACATGGGTTGCATGTATATTGAGACACCCTGTACCTAACTTAGGCACTTTCCCGAGTTGTTGCAAATGTCGATGGATGGTGGACGGTGATGAATTGAGTTTCTGGGCCAATTCTTCGACAGTTGTTGAACAGTGTTCTTCAAGTGCGGCTAACAGCAGGTAATCATCAAACTCAGCAGGGCGTGCTGCATCTGTCAAACAGCAGTCACCATTCCTAAACTTTTGAAACCATCTTTGACATTTCCTCACATGCAGAATATCGTTGCCATAAACTTCCTGAATGTTTCGCGTTGCTTCAGTAGCACTATTCCCTTTTTTGAACTCGTAAAGCATTATATGCCTGATATGCTCTTCTGATACTGCCATGTTTATGAGGGGGTTCACATAAAGCAAAACACACGTCTTCACTGGTCAAGGTCTGTAAAGTATGTAGCGAAACACGATAGATCTCCTCTTAGAAATAACCTTCGGAAAATTTATGCTTAAACCGAGTAGGACTAGTTTAAACTTAATCTATCGTAAAAAACGACATTACTTATGGGATGACCTGATACATATATCATTCAAGTATTATGTATCCAAAGGGCACCAGGGCCTACTAGCGGGCCTACCAAATTTCCAACAAAGGCTACCGCAGATTTTGTGATCTGCAGGCCCTATTCAGTACTTGATTGCAACCTTAAAAACAAACCCAATCAATCTTTCAAATGTTTTGCGCGATGATTCCTCATTTCATGAAAGTCAAGCTTGTTGACCCCTCCCCCATGATTAGTAATGTTTTAGGAACTTCAAAATTTTTAAGTTTCTCAGTAAACTTTTTTCTACACTGTACAAACTTAGACATGTATAATCATAGCCTAGTGTTTAAGATGCGGGGGTGCTGATCTGGAGGCCACAGCATCAATCTTCCTTCACCCTTTCATTCATGAATAGTACATGACCAAGTACATTACATAATATATAAAGTATCAAGTACGGTGCTGTATAAAAATATTAATTAGTTTAAACTTAAATACAAGTGAAATAAGTACTGTAATACATTATTCTCAACAAAATTGGTAAATTTATTATGAAGATAGCCTACACTGAGGGATTATTTGCATTATTACACTCCAAGCTGGAGATGAGTGAATGTCGTGATCAGCTGTAAAGTATTTATTAACCCAATATAAGTGAATAATTTTGTTCATACATTTGTAAATGAATATTAAATGCTGTAGGCATATTAGGTAAGAAAGAACAGGAGTTTGGAGCAGACTTAATAAAAATAAGTCTAACCCTTTCAGTCACAGTGGGAGCTTAATGTTTCATTAGAAATAATATACAACCTGTAAGATTATATATATATATATATATATGTATAAATTGAGGAAATTGAAAACTTTTAGTATTTCTCATGTAATTTAAATTGCTGACAATTAGAAAAAGAAAAGAATCAATAGTTTAACCATAAACCAAATAAGATAAACATTTAACTTGACTTTGTGTATATAGCTAAACAAATATTAAAAAATAAAAGCCCTCTAATGTATAGTACAGTACTGATTAGAAAAATAAACAAATGAAAAATATATTGTTCTTTGGCGTTTAAGTTTATAGATATAGCCTCTAAATTTATTTCACATTAGCTATTTGTTAAAACATTTATACATAAACACAAGTTTAGAAGTTTTATCACCTCCTAATTTATTCAAAAGGGTAAAAAACCCAGACTGAAAAACAAAAACACAGACCTTGGGGACTATGGCACCATCTCAAAACTACAAAAAAATGAACGAGAAAAAAATCAGCCTGTAACGGTGCCATCACTAAACTGTATAATGATTACAAACAGAAATAACCTACAAGATATGATCTTGAAACAACATTAAATTCGGTTAATATTTGTCTTTTAACCCGCTCACGCAAGGTTAAATCAGTACAATATATTGAATTGCCATTCAAAACTGACTGAAAAAATATATATCTTATGTTGTGCAAATTTGTTGAAATGTACTTTTTTTAATAAAATATATTTCCTGTTTTGGCTATAATGTACTTTTTTCATAAAATATTTTTCCTGGTTGGGCTATTTTTTCACTACTCTGCGATTTAATTAGCTGGTTTGGTTTTGTTCTGGCTATTTTTTCAAATTGGATTCAGTTTGGTGGTGTTTGTGATAGAATTATGACGTGCCACTCGTGTGATTTTGACCTGAGTCGTCATGTGTCCTAGATGAAGACAAAGGATTGGATGTTTTTATCAATTACGGCGTTATTCTCTCATCCTAAACTTGCCCGAAATGTGACAGTGAGTGCCTAACACGAAAAGATCAGAAGATATTTAGGTGAAATAACCAATATCAGCCTGTTAGGTTAATTGAATGTCCGGCTAGGTTAATTGAATGCCTGGTTAGGTTAATTAAATGCCTGGTTAGGTTAATTAAATGCCTGATTAGGTTAATTGAATGCCTGGTTAGGTTAATTGAATGCCTGGTTAGGTCAACTATACACCCTTGATGAGCCAATAAAACATGTTTAGGGCCTACATTTCTAAGTTTAAACGTTATAACTGAATGTTCAGAGTGTGAAAAAGTAAACTATATCTATATATATAATATATATTATATATATATATATATATATATATATATATATGTGACATGAGAGCTCTGTGTTGGCCGCAGAGGACCATGAAAAGAGATAATTAGTTGAGAGAGTAGCCAATTTGCTCTTACATATTAAGTTTGAAGATAAGCCAGTACTTGGACCTCTACTTTTTATTGTGTATATTAATGACTTGGAAAGGGGATCTAAATAGTAAAACCTCAATATTTTCAGATGATACAAAATTGGGCCAAAATGTAAGATCTTTAACAGATGTCATGAGAAAGCAAAAGGCTATTGATGAACTAGATGCTTGGGCAGATAGATGGATGATGAAATTTAATGTGGAAAAGTGTAAAGTTATGCATGTTGGTCGTGGCCAGGGCTGGTAAAAACCTTTTTTTTTTAAAAAGCCAAAAACCAATGGTTTTTATAAAAGCCAATGGCTTTTTTGGTTTTTTAAAAATGATTTAAACCATGGTTTAAACAATTGGTTAAACCAAACGTTTAAACCAAATGGTTTAAGCCAAACAACTCTGATCATGACAATCCAGAATTTGAGTATAACTTGGTTGGAAGTTGGATAAATGAAGAAAAGAAGGAGCGAGATTTGGGTGTCAATGTGAATCATGCTCTTAAGCCTAGAAGTCACTGTATTGAAATTAGAAATAAGGATAATGTTAGATTGAACCTAATGCGGAAACTTTTACAAAAGATCGCAATGATAGGACAAGAGACCCTTGCCTTAAGCTTTTTCATCAAAGATGTACATCGTAGTTAGTACAACATAGTTTTCAAACAGAATAGTAAAATTATGGAATAGCTCAGATGAAGAAGTTGTGAGTTTCCGTACTTTGGAGACTTTTAAGAATAAACTATATAAAATAATGCCCGAAAGAGATATTTGGTAATGATGTTTTGTTGGAGCAGGCAATGGTGTGGTGAAGAGGAACGTGAACCCTTCCCATATATATATATATATATATATATATATATATATATATATATAACTTTTTCACACTCTCAACATTCAGTTATAACGTTTAAACTTAGAAATGTAGGCCCTAAACATGTTTTATTGGCTCATCAAGGGTGTATAGTTGACCTAACCAGGCATTCAATTTCATCACCCATCTATCTGCCCAAGCATCTACTTCATCAATAGCCTTTTGCTTTCTCATGACATCTGTTAAAGATCTTACATTTTGGCCCAATTTTGTATCATCTGAAAATATTGAGGTTTTACTATTTAGATCCCCTTTCCAAGTCATTAATATAAACAATAAAAAGTAGAGGTCCAAGTACTGGCTTATCTTCAAACTTAATATGTGAGCAAATTGGCTACTCTCTCAACTAATTATCTCTTTTCATGGTCCTCTGCGGCCAACACAGAGCTCTCATGTCATATTTATATATATATATATATATATATATATATATATATATACACATATATATATACAGTTTACTTTTTCACATTCTGAACATTCGGTTATAACGTTTAAACTTAGAAATGTAGGCCGTAAACATGTTTTATTGGCTCATGAAGAGTGTATAGTTGACCTAACCAGGCATTCATTTAACCTAGCCGGACATTCAATTAACCTAACAGGCTGATATTGGTTATTTCACCTAAATATCTTCTGATCTTTTCGTGTTAGGCACTCACTGTCACATTTCGGGCAAGTTAAGGATGAGAGAATAACGCCGTAATTGATAAAAACATAGAGACCTGAGTGGGGGGGCATATCAAAGAGGGACAGTTCCGATTTACAGCATTGTGAACTACACGGATGGATGAAACGTGCGATGACGAGTCAGCAATAGTGTGTCAGCAATAGTGTGTAGAGGGCCGTTATAAAATACCTGCAGGTGTAGGTATAAGAACAGACCAGATTAGTGACGCCTCCTCATATGCCGTTGTTTGCACGTTGTGTATAAATAACGAACAACCATGCATTGATATACGACTGATGTGGAAGAACGCATCTGATAATAACGTTGTTGTTCCTACACGAAACCGTTTCATCCTCGACAGAATCTTTGAAATTGTTGAATTCCGCAAGCTGAAGCCTATATTAGACGCTCGTGTTACGGATATGATTTATTTTGACACGGTTCTTGAATACGCATACACCGCACTGCTCGACGGATTTATTGAATGTAGGAATGAACAAGGCGAGACTGGTCTAGAGCTGGATGTATATTTAAAAGGTTTAGATTCTTCGAAATATCCTGAACTTTGGCGCAAAACACTTGAGCGGTACAGGGCTGAGCTCGCCTACACTGTTCACCCTGAAGTGCTGTACCTCTATATAATGAATAGTTGTCGTTACGACTTGGAAGATTATTTCAATTACCGCTATGCAGACTGGAGAAGAGTTCACGATTGAAAATCACGGGACGGTAAGAAAAAACCCGATTGGAAAGGCGTGTTTATAAACTTGTATTTAATAATGATGTTGTGGTTAACGATGACCTCTTTGTGCGTGCTTTTGACTGTATTCTAGCCGTGTTTAAAGTTAACTTACCAGCCGGGTGTAACGTGGGCACAAAAATAGTATTGAATGATATGAAGGTCATTTATATCGAGTATAGACCTCCGTATCAGTTAAACGGTGAAGTGATGCTTGGACTGTTTTACCACGTCGTACAAAGTAATGGCGATGTGGATGTAGACTCTATTACGTGTGATTTTAGGGTTTTGTGCCGTAGATCATAAAGAATGTATATTTAAATTGTGTATATTTGATATATATTTCCTGTACTAATATGCATCTGATTATAGGTTTCGTATATTTTCAATATATTTAATGTAACTGTACATATTTTTCCTTTACTAATATAAGCACACCGGACAAAAAATTAGTCACCCCTAATAGCACCGATAGTAGGAAGTTCAAGGTCACACAGAGGGCGCTGATGTAGCATTGGTAAGTGACAAGTAGCTGTGACGTAGCACACAGGATCAGATCTGTTTCGTGAGGTGGTGAAGAACAAAGTGTGTGTTGGATATAGTCCACAAAATGGGTCGTGAGGCAGACGTTACTCAGTGGCAAAAAGGAGCCATCGTGTTTGGCAGAGCCCACGGACACAAAATGTCTGAAGTAGCCCAATTTGTTGGTGTGTCAACGCGTACTGTCCAGCGAGTTTACAAAGAGTGGTGTAGTTCGCAATCAACTGACAATCGACGGCGTAACTGTGGCCGGAAAACAATTCTCGACAATAGGGGCCGCCGCCATGTTTCTCGTCTAGTAACTGCAAATCGTTTTCAAACCAGGGAACAATTGCTCCAAGAAACCAATGAGGTTCTCCAGCGACCAATTTCCGAACGGACATTGCGACGAGAACTGCATGCGATGGACATCTGGAGCAGGGTACCACGGAAGAGGCCGCTGTTAACAGCAAGTCACAAATTGGCACGTTATAAATGGGCTCAGAGGCACAAAAACTGGACTGCGGCAGATTGGAAACGTGTAATTTGGTCCGATGAGTCCCGTTTTTGTTTGTTCTCCACTGATGGGAGGCGACGAGTACATCGCAGGTCCAATGAAGCCTTTAATCCTGAATGCGTCGAAGGTGTTGTTCAGGCTGGAAACAGAAAGTGAGGCGCAGGAATAGACACCCACGGACTCTGGCGGAACTTCGGGACCGGCTGATGAAC
Organism: Bathynomus jamesi; assembly: GCA_023014485.1. Classification (NCBI taxonomy): domain Eukaryota; kingdom Metazoa; phylum Arthropoda; class Malacostraca; order Isopoda; family Cirolanidae; genus Bathynomus; species Bathynomus jamesi. The sequence continues at coordinate 272,387 of JAJOZX010002188.1, forward strand.
GAGTGGCAGCAAATCGATGTTCAGTACATGCACAACCTCGTAGAGTCTCTGCCTCGCCGGATTCGTGCGGTTATCAAGGCCAGAGGCGCCGTCAAGTTATTAGGTACATTCTGAGAGGGGTGACTAATTTTTTGTCCGGTGTGCTTATATTTGATTATACACTTTGTATATTTTCAATATATTTAATATAAGTATATATTTTTCCTGTATTAATATTTTCATAATAGAGCGTTTTGTACATTTCTGATTATATATATTTAACTATTTAATATAACTCTATATATTTTTCCTGTACTAATATATTGATAATGCACCGTTTTGTATATTTTTATTATACTGTATATCTCCCGTTCATGATGCTATTATTATTTTTGACCATATATATAACCAATATATATTTATTTCCATTAATTCGTCTAAATAAACAGAATGATGTACTGGCGTTTTATTTATTCCTTTTTGTTTGTACACGGTATTTAATTATATCATTTAACTGGTTTCTAAAGCGGATTTCTAAGGCGGAATATATGTTTTAATTAAATAAATAGTGCAAACTGGCAACTCAACCAGATACGGCAACTGAGAAAGGGAGATAAACAACATGATCGAGTGTTGCAATAATCCTATTTGTTTAGTAGGTCTGTCTATTGGTTGTATTTAGTGAAGGTCTACCAGGAGTTGGCTGATGGTTGGTTTCACAACCAATCGTTTGGACGCTTGGTTGTAGCCCTCATATTGGACACGTGGTGTTAATGGGGTGAGCTCCTAAAAAGTCGTAGCCCTCATCTCCTGTTGATGGGTGAGCTCCTAAAAGCCGTAGCCCTCATTTCGCCATCTGTTGATGGGGTGAGCTCCTAAAAGTCTATACGATTGTGTGTGTGTGTGTGTGTGTGTGTGTGTGTGTGTGTGTGTCTGATAATAGGGGGCTTTATGGGCGTACAGTCGGTGAGTATATGTACGTTTTTAAATATTCGGAGGTTATATACAACCATTTATGCCTTCTAAGAAGCCTTCTAAACCAGCTGACTGATTAAACCTTAATATATGCTTTAATTAAATAAACAACCGCCAACTAGCAACTCAACCTTCTAAGCCAACTGGCTGGTGGCGCCCGCTGGCTCTGGCTGATTAAGCCAACTGGCTGAATAGAGGTCCTATAAGACAACGGCGACTCGGCTGAAGTCCTCATATGTGCCTGGCAGTAGCCGGGTGAACACCTCTCCTCTTCCTTTCTCTCCTCCTCCTCTCTCTTTCTCGTGGGTGATAACCTGATAACTCCGCCTCTAAGTTGCATAACCCCTTGTTGCTCTTGCAACATTCCCCCTTCCCCCATTTTGGGGGTTCCTTGCAAGCACGGGGTGATAGTTGGCACTATGGGGTGCCTTGCAGCAAGGGGGTGGGGGCGGCACTCTTGCAATATTTGCAATTGCATTGCACTCGTTCATTTTGCGCCCACACTACTGGGGTGGATGAAAAGTCAAGTTTACAAAAGAAAGGTGGATACACGAGACGAATTGCTCCCGCGCATTTTGGATGCTGCTGCCCGCACAAAGGAACGTTAAGATCAACTCAGACGAACAACACGCGATCTTCGCACTCGAGTTGCAAAGTGCATTGAGGTTGACGGTGGGATTTTCGAAAACGTATTGTAAACTGTAACGAATTTGTCATTTCTGTATCTGATACCATTCAAAATGCCAATGTTTAAACATTAAATGTTAGAAACAATAAGTGGTTTCTCTTTCTTGATTACCATTAACAATGCTTTTGTATTTGTAGATTCAAACAGCTCTATCTCCGTAACCATTCAGAATTAGACACATGTTCATATGAACTTTTTTCTCACAATGACCGATACTATCACCTCCCGAAGTATTGACCTTTCCTCCTGAAACACCCTGTGTGTATATATATATATATATATATATATATATATATATATATATATATATATATTACTTCGATCTGTCTTTAAGAGCTTAGAGTTGTTACTGCTTTTAGTCTCGCAGAAAGAACTCCACTTCTTCTTTATAACTAATGTAGCTTTGATGTATTTGTGCCCTGTAATTTTGTATGTGGAGTGTTTTATGTGATGTAACATGTTGCATGTAAATTGTTTTAATCCTTCTGATCAACTAATGTACGAGGGCCATTCAATATATTTTGTCGCATCTTTTTTTTTTCCCAAGTTTCCTTGTAAGTTCCAGAAATTTTGTACACAAGTAGTTACATACCTTTTTTACAAGTGTTTATTTTTTCACATAGTCTCTATCCTTTTTTACGGCTTTTCTCCACCTCGAGAAAAGCTGGTAAAAGTCCGCTGCCTTCCGCTGGAGCCACCTCTGAACCTCCTCAACAACCTCATCGTCACTCTGAAACTTTCTTCCACGAATAGCATCCTTCATTGGCCCAAACAAATGGAAGTCTGAGGGCGCCAGATCCGGGCTGTATAGAGGGTGGGGTAACACAGTCAAGGGCATTTTTGTGATGGCCTCTCTTGTTTGCAAACTGTTGCGTGGTCTTGCGTTATCGTGCAAAAGAAGGACGTCTTCCAGTTTTCTCTCCGGTCGAACTCGCTTTATACGTCTCTAGAGTCTCTGTAGGGTAGCAATATATGCCTCTAAGTTGATTGTTTGTCCTTTCTTCACAATGTCCACCAGAATAACCCTTTTCATGTCCCAGAAGATGGTGGCCATAACCTTTCCTGCAGAGGGAGCCATTTTGAAATTTTCCTTGCGTGGGAAGTCTACGTGATGCCACTCCATGGATTAGCGTTTTGTTTCAGGTTCGAAGTGGTGTACCCAAGTCTTATCCCCAGTCAAAATTCGTAAAAAGAAGTCATCCCCTTCTGTCTCGTATCGAGCCAACGACTCCAAAGCAATTTATTTTCTTTGGGCTTTGTGATCTTCAGTCAGTTCGCGAGGAATAAACCGTGAACACACTTTTGAGTATCCCAGTTGCTGAATTATCGTATTTACACTTCCTTCACTAATTCCTAGCGCAAGTGATAGCTCCTTGTATGTGACGCACTGATTTGATCGAATGATTTAGCACGTTGCTCAGTGTGAGATGTCAGAGCCGATGCCGGGCGACCGCTGCGTGGCTCATCATCGAGGCTGGTTCTCCCTCTCTCCGATGATCTCACACGTTTAGACCAGCGTCCAACTGTGCTTCGATCAACAACAACATCTCCGTAAACGTTTTTTGGACGTTTGTGAATATTTCTAACTGTTTCCTTCTCTGCGGTTAAGAACTCGATAACAGCTCTCTGTTTACGACGTACATCACTGTCAGACGCCATTTTCGAAACTGCGTTAACCATCGGTTTTATACAAGAGCGTTCAAAAGCAGTTTTATACAAGGAGGGGAGGGTCAAACTGGAAAAATCCGTTTATGTGAAGCGCAAAAAGTTCAAACTTACGGCCCAAAAGACATTTCAGCCCCATGGCCTATTATATAGCTAAGAAAAAGGGTGTGGGGCAAAGTATATTGAGTGCCTCTGCTATGTTTTTAAAATTAATAAAGATTCTGATGATGAGATGAGCTAATCTCGAAACGTAAAGTCATGATTAAATAACCAAGATGATTGTGGCACTTCTTTATCTATTCCTAATATATATATATATATATATATATATATATATATATATATATATATATATATATATATATATATATATATATAAAATCTGCCCCTCTAATAATTGCGACAGTCCGGAAACGTTCAAAATAAAAATGAAACAGTCTATTATCAACTTTTAAATGAATAATATACACTATGCGTTTACAATGACCAAAATGACCTATTATTTAACCTGTGAGGCAAAAGCAGAGGATGCTCTAAATGGGCTTCCCTTCTATTCATATAAAATCCTACTGAGGACAATCATTTCGTCAGAATTTCACAACTTCCCTTTTACAAACAAATCATTAACTTTTTATTATTTATTTATGTAAATAATTATTTTAAATTTTTGGTTGTGGAGCAAAGCAACAATATTAAAACGTATAAATAACTCATTTGCAGTAAATGCTAAAATAATAATAATAATAATAATAATAATAATAATAATAATGGATCATATTAAAAAGTTGGACTGTGTTCAATTTTTATGAAAATTTTGTCACCAGTACAAGTTTTTATGCTGATTCTAAATATGCAACTTATTTTTTGCGGAAATAAATATTTAACATTTTATTGGCGTTTGTTTGCAGGAACAGTGCCTGTTTTTGCTGGTGAGTAAAAATGGGTGATAACCTATAATCGTTTTCGTTAAGCGAAACTGATGCCTTGCACAAAATGCAAAGTGTGGGGCAGTGCTGGGCAAGTTCCGCACACCTTCCGCACCTCCGCACATTCGCACTGAGCGGAAGTGCGAAATGATGTGCGGAGGTGCGGTGTGCGGTCACCTCGGTAAAAAGGTGCGGAGGTGCGGGTGCGGAAGGTGTGCGGATTGGTCCGCACACCCGTCCGCGGTCCGCACAACTTTAGAATTTTGTCAACTATTGACCAGTCAACATCTCTAATTTAGATATTGTATTCTAGTAATTTTCTGACCTCTCATAACAAAAAAATGACTTTATTGTATTAAAACTTTATTTTCACAATTAAATATTAAATAAAAGTTTATAAAAGTATTAATATATTAATGGAAACTTATATATTTCCTTGCGATAAAACTTTATATATGTAAATAGGGTGCGGGTGCGGGTGCGGTTGTGCGGAAGTGCGAAAACTTAGAGGTGTGCGGAAGTGCGGGTGCGGAAGTGCGGGTGCGGACCTCCCATTTGGTGTGCGGTTGCCCAGCAACCCACACTGTGGGGATTGTGCCCAAAAAGAAGCAATGCCGAAAACGCCACAATATAGAAATAAAATGTATTGACGAAAGAATCAATTGGCGCGTCTTACCGGAAGTCACTATGACGGCATAAATTGATGACGTATTAAATGCAAAAGGTGTTAAGTTCTTACCGGATGTAAAAAGGATGCTGATGCGGCTTTCGCTGGGTAATACTAAACCAGCGAAGACACAGTAGTCAGGACGCAAAGAACCCAAAAATTTAAATTTAGAGTCTCTGCCCCCGGGCTCTGCCCCCGTACCCTCGAGACCTAAATTATACACAAAGATTGTACCCACCTTGCCTGAGTAGCCGGAGCCAAAAGGACTAATGTAAAGGATAAAAAGGTGAGTTGTCACAAAGGGCAAAATTTGTACGAGCTTATGTTAAGCATGATTGGCAAGCACTTCTGATTCATAGACTTATAACATACAAATAAAAAATTTCCGCAAAAAATGAGTTTCATATTTGAAATCATCGCGAAAAACTATCTGTAATGCAACTTTCAAAAAATTCGAACACAGTCCAAATTTTTAATAAGACCCACAATAATAATAATAATAATAATAATAATAATGAAGTAAATTAACTATTTTAAAGAGGTAAAGCAAATATGAATTCAAGTAACTCCTACATGGAGCTGAATGTCAGTAGATATTATTTTTGCAATTTCTACAGTTTGATTACTTTTTGTCAAAGCAAAATTCGAGTAAAATAATTCTTGGAGTTCTTGGATTGCCTGATTACGTGGTCTTCAATCTATTTTCATGGATTCACTCGGAACATCATCATCATCATCATTATCACTAAAATAAAGTTTCAATTCGTGTCGCTTAAAGTATACTATAATTTTATAAAATTCTACATACACAAAACTATAAAAAGTCAAGTTACATTCAAAATACCAAAATATTGTTCTGTAAAAACGTCCTGTTCTCATTAAAAGTAAAATTAAATTAAAATTCCCAAGTTTTAGAAGTACATCTTTAAATGTTATACTTATTTTATCACACGTATCTTTCTTTTACGTAGTCAATGTATCTCTTTGCAAGTTTACGGACGAAAATTAGCTTTCTATGGGTATAAACTTTAAAAGTATTCATTTGCTTTCAGAGATGGCCCTAGTTAATGTAAACCGTTTATCTTTTACCTGCTACCGCATTTAATTCTCATTTCAGAGATATTCAACACTGGTCTATCACCACTGTTTTTAAATTAATGATTCTTAATATGGAATTCTAAAGTGAAAACGGTTTAATCTTTCGTAAGACTCATGGCTGGTCTACCTAACTGTGTTCGTAATTGTGTATCGTGTATGTCCTCCGTGGTGGCGGAGGGGACCTACAATTTTACGTGGGTTCCGAACCACAAGAGCATAAGAAATTTATGTAACAACTGTCTGTACATTGGCAACGACCAATTTTTGCAAAACTAAATAATTATCAATTTAAAACTAATTAATTATCGATTTAAAACTAAAGATAGTCTCTGGATCCAGAGGATCAAGTCATAATAGACTACTATCCACAAATATGTTACACTCTATATCTATTTATAACCGACATGCAAATATATCAGATCCAAAGAATCCAGTCAATTTCATTACGGTATCCATCAATACTGGTACCTTGCCAACGAAAAATAAGTCACGGTCCATATCGATTGCGGACCAAGTCAAAATTTACAACCAATATACATTACAATATATATACTTAGGAGGAAAAGTGTAGGTGTGGCTACTGTACAGTAATGTAGAACTGTGTGTGCACCCATTTTGGTTCCCCAATTCTTCTTGTAGCGTATCGGAGAAATTAATTCTTGTTTAAAACTGGAGAAAGTAGGACTCAAAGGAGATGACAAAGATATCCTCTTACTGTATTTTACTGCTTCTAAAATATTACAGTTCTAGGTCAGAGCAAAATAATCAGAATAATAATTTAGAAGATTACAAAGGTTTTTATATGTTTAAAGTTGGTGACGTCATTATTATTTAATGTTGACCTGGGTTTTTTTTATTCTCAGTAGGTTGAATTGTTTTGCAAAATATTTGAAGATAAAGGCAAATTTTTGCTGTAACAAAATATTGACAGATAAGCAAAATATTTGAAGATGAAGGCACATTTTTTCTCTTAAATAGTGTACTGACAGATCTGATGTTATCATGATTTGCCGAGTTAAATAAAAATGGAAGGTGAAATATACATTTTATTATGAATTAAAATTAAACATGCATAGGAGCCAAAATTAAATACTTAAAACTCAAAATTAAGTGTTAATTTAGACTTGGGCAACATATGACTTCATCTTTTACAACTAAGAGAGACTGTATAAAAAAATTAACATTGCAGAATTTAACACGATTACATGAATAAGCTTAAATCTAAAAAATGATTAGGCAATTTAAAAAAGAAATAATTCATCAATTACTTAGCAAAATATAAAATAGAAAGAAAATTAAAAATTATTTATTTTTCCACACTTGCATTTTATGATATATATATATATATATATATATATATATATATATATATATATATATATATATACAGTTAATGTCATGCGAGTTTGGACTTTATATGCAAAAATGAATGCTAGAATTATTAACTTTTTACACATATATACATATATATCTACTTACATATAAATGGGACAGTTACTACCTTCCTATATATACATAGTATAGAACTGCCATTCACAATCAAATTTTATGCCTTAATGGTAGAATGGAGTTATTTGACAAATCTTATGATTGTAGATATTGCGAAGAAATGAAACTATTTACATTAACTTTAAAGATACAGAAAAGAAGAGAGATAAAGACATAGAGATTATCTGTTGTAAGTATCAGACGTAAATTTATATATACATAATTACATATACAATAGATATTCAGCTAAGATTACACATTCTCACTTGTTGGGCTATAAGAGACTAAATATTAAATACTTTAATAATTGAAAATCTTGACAGAATTTTATATCTTCACTTTACACATATTTACTCTTATCTTTTCATTTATTATTTTTGTTTTGTTTTATAGGAATATAGATTAATTTATTATTATGGAAATAAGAAATGGAATACAGCGTTGTGGTTTGTATGATTTGATGAATTTGTCTTTCCGTTTTCTCTAGAAGGCTTTTAACGTCGTAGATTGTTTTATATCCAGAACGAGGGTGTTCCAGAGGCCTGGTCCCATGGAACATAATGGTCTAGTCGCACAATCTAGAGAGTGGAATTTGTTTTGTGATGTACGTGTTTCACTGTCTTGTCTTGAAGCGGTGTTGAGTTTTGGAAACTAAATAAACCAGTGAATTTTATGTAGAATGAATTTTATTTTGAATCACTATTTCACTCATTACTTAAATAGTAAAAAAATAATTCCTGTAATTAGTATCTTCTGTTTTCACTTATTTTAACCGGGCATTCAGAAGACCTAAACGGGCATTCAATTAACCTAACCGGGCATATATATATATATATATATATATACAGGTTGTTTGAAAACTTTCTGTACAAATTGTAATGGGGGATAGGCAACACCAAGACAAACCCTTTTCGTCTCTAAGTGTATGTCCGCTGACGTCACCATTCGGCGCGAGAGGGCGCCGCTGCAATTGGCTAAAAGGTGAAGTGGGTTAGACTCGCGCTTGCCGCGGGCATTCTTAAATCGGACGTAGTACGCGTAACATGGAGCGCTTCACGACTGCTGAGATGGCTGACATGCATATGGTATATGGGGCTGCCAATGGAAACGGAAGAGCTGCTGTGAGGTTGTACCGACAGCGCTTCCCAAACAGACGTGTGCCAAACCACCAAACGTTTGCGCATTTGCATCGGCGACTGCGAGAAACTGGAACATTCCATGCAAACATGCATGACACTGGTCGGGAGAGAAACGTGCGCACTCCTGACATGGAAGAAGAAATCCTACGGCGATGTGAGGACAATCCAAGCGCAAGCACGCGAGGTGTTGCACGTATCCTCGGTGTGAACCACGACCTGGTCTGGAGAGTGTTGCACGAGCAGCAGTTACATCCGTTTCATCGTCAGAGAGTCCAGGCATTACAACCTCGGGATTACCCTCTTCGTGTGGAATTCGCACGCTGGTTTCTGCAGCAGACAGCGGTGCAGCCTAATTTTCCGGCTTATGTGCTGTTCTCAGATGAGGCCTGTTTCACACGTGAGGGTGTGTTTAACATGCACAATTCTCACGTGTGGGCGCACGCAAATCCACATGCTACACGGGTGCATGCTCATCAAGAACGGTTCGCCGTCAATGTTTGGGCGGTTATCGTCCATGGCAAGTTGATTGGGCCGTACCTGCTGCCTGCCCGACTCGACGGGTGGGTTTATCGGATATTTCTTGAAGAAACGTTGCCGGAACTGCTGGAAGATGTTCCCGTGGCTATTCGTAGACGAATGTGGTTTCAACACGACGGGGCCCCAGCACACTCCAGCAACGATGTGCGGGATTATCTGAACGCCACTTTTGGGGACCGATGGATAGGCCGGGGTGGGCCCGCAGCCTGGCCACCGAGATCGCCGGATTTAACTTGCCTCGATTTCTTCCTGTGGGGACACATGAAGAACCTCGTGTACGAGACTCCCATTTACTCAGAAGAAGACCTCGTAGCAAGAATCGCTGTCGCCGCTGGAACTGTTCCCGAAATGCCGGGAATCTTTCGACGTGTACGTCGGTCAATGCTTCGACGCTGTCGGGCATGCATTGATGCTACCGGTCGCAACTTTCAGCACCTTCTTTAAATAAATATGCCTTCTTTAAATAAACATGTTACGCGTACTACGTCCGATTTAAGAATGCCCGCGGCAAGCGCGAGTCTAGCCCACTTCACCTTTTAGCCAATTGCAGCGGCGCCCTCTCGCGCCGAATGGTGACGTCAGCGGACATACACTTATAGACGAAAAGGGTTTGTCTTGGTGTTGCCTATCCCCCAGTACAATTTGTACAGAAAGTTTTCAAACACCCTGTATATATATATATATATATTGAAACCTACGGTAAAATTAATGAATGCCTGGTTAGGTTAATTGAATCCCGGTTAGGTCAACTGTACGCCATTGACGATTGGTTAGGTTAGGTCTTGATATTTTCATTAAAACTAACGAAAATATCACGACTTAACGTAACCAATCGTCAAGGGTGTGCAATTAACCTAACCGGGCATTCAATTAACGTACCTGGCATTCAGTTAATCTAATCGGCCATTCAGATAACGTAACCGGGCAATCAGTTAACCTAACCGGGCATTCAGTTAATCTAATCGAGCATTCAGTTGACCTAATTGGGCATTCAGTTGACCTAACAGGGCATTCACTTAACCGAACAGGGCATATATATATATATATATATATATATATATTATATATATATATATAGATAGATAGATAGATATAGATATATGTGTGTGTGTGTGTGTGTGTGTACACATATAATTACAAGTGAACAATGATTGTATATTAATTGTAAACTGCTATTTACAATAAAACAACGGCAGTAATTTAAATGAACACATTGATTTGCTGTACAAAATTTTAAGTCATTATCAGATAACCCCAAATATTCTCACTCTATAATAATGGGAGACTTTAACGAGCATGTGAACTCGAAATACATATATATATAGATATATATGTGTGTATGTGTATGTGTGTACACATATAATTACAAGTGAACAATGATTGCATATTAATTGTAAACTGCTATTTACAATACAACAACGGCAGTAATTTAAATGAACACATTGATTTGCTGTACAAAATTTTAAGTCATTATCCGATAACCCCAAATATTCTCACTCTATAATAATGGGAGACTTTAACGCGCATGTGAACTCGAAATTCTTTGAAGAATTGGGTAATATGTGCGAGTCGGCCAAATTAAATATAAGTGATGTAAATGTATTAGGGGTAATCAGTGGTAATTTTACATACGTTAGTGATAGGAGTGGTACCACCAGATGGATTGATCATTGTCTCACTAGTAATAATCTAAAGGATCGAATTGTTAGAGTTCATATTCTGCATGATTTCCTTTTTTCTGATCATAAACCATTAGAACTATTAATTAATTTTACCAATTTATGCGCAACACGACATAACAAGAACTCAATAGGTAAGAATAATCGCGTCGATTGGTCTAATCTTAATATGCAACAGATAATAGAATACAAAGACAGAACAGGTCACCTCTTTAATAATTTAGAAATTTTGCATCTTGCCTGTAGTAATCCTTGATCAAATGATTCTTACTGTAAACTCATAGATAGGTATTATAGTAAGATAGTATCCATGTTAAGAGAAGCAGGAAGCCCCCTGATTAAATCTTACAAGTATCATACTAAGATTATTCCTGGATGGAATGATTTTATTGCTCCCCTGAAGAGGGAATCGAAAAACGCCTACGATTTTTGGTGCTTTCATGGGAGACCCAGATTATGACCAGTATACATGAATATGTGTAGAACTAGGTATGAGTATAAGGTGGCCATAAGGCAATGTAAACAGGAAGAGTCGTCTATTCGAGCTGTGAAGCTCGCATAAATAACGATAACAAATTTTGGAAATTTGTTAAGAATTCACTGGTATGCATCAATTTTGCTGTCAAGGGTTTTGTAAGTGATTCTTATAGAGGTTTTCCTTCTGATTTCGAATCTGCAATCCGTTTTTCTCAATCAGCTCGGGTTATCCGGCTATGACCTCATAAGTAAAATAGAATTTTTCGTGATTTTGTCAAAGCGGAATTGGAACAGTAACATCTATCATCACTTGTTTCACTTGTATAATATCTTTTTTTACTTTTCAGGCATATAGATAAAATATTTCATAATGAATAGAGCGTGTAAAAATGATCCAAATAGATTCTGCTACATATGTGGGACGGTTACCGTGCCAAATAACCAGTCCCAAATCACTAAATTTGTGAAGACAATGTATAGAGCATACTTTGGAATTAAGCTAGGGGACCAGGACAAAAATTTCGCCCCTCATATGTGCTGCAAGACGTGCATTGAAAATTTGAGAAGATGGAGCAAAGGCAGAGCGAAATCTTTGCCTTTTGGAATTCCCATGATTTGGAGAGAAGGAAAGGATCACGTGACAGATTGCTATTTCTGCATGACAAACCTCCAAGGTGGGCTTATAAATTTATTTTTCTTAAATATTTTGAAATCCTCGTATGAAACTTGACATAATATTCACCATAATGTAATATTCACCATATATAGCATAATATTCACCATAATGGTAATCATACATTTACATATACATATTGTTATAGAAAATACATTTACACATACATATTGTTATACAAGTTACATTTACATATACAATGATTGTATATTTTCTTTCTTTTTCATTCATATTGTCCCCGAAGGACAATATGAATGAAAAAGAAAGAAAATATACAGACTCCATCGACCTATTTCATATCTTACAGACCGCAGCCTTCCCTCACGAGCCGCCACTGTCTGAATGCTTCTTCTATTTCATATGCAAGTTTTATATCCATGTTTCTGTGTTTCTATTTTCAGGAGTTAACAAGAAGAATAAACACATTGTTGTATACCCTGACATTCCTTCTGCTATGAGACCTGTACCCCATGGTCCTGGAATTCCAATACCCGACCCACCTCAAACCCTGGACTTCGATGATTCTGATGATGAATCAATGACCAATGCCAATGACCAGTCCCAGTCGTATATACCTCAAAATACCGCTTCAAATGAGCCGAGGCCTCTCAACCAGGCCAAACTTAAAGAGCTTAGCAGGGATTTAGGACTTTCCAAATTAGCTGCCGAGATCTTGGGCTCACGACTTCGAGAGGACAACTTGCTGGCTCCGGGAACAACATTCTCCTGGTATAGGAAACGAGAGGAAGAATTCCGCAAGTTTTTTGCAGTGCACGAAAATACCTCTTCCTTAGTGTACTGCTGCAATGTTGAGGGGCTAATCGAATCCTTGGGCCTGCCATATAACGCATCAGAATGGGGGCTATTTATAGACTCGTTTAAACGAAGTTTGAAAGCAGTACTTCTCAACATTGGGAATAGGGTTGCATCAGTCCCTGTAGCACATTCCGTACAACTTACTGAGAGCTACGATAACATGAAAATTTTACTGGATGCTCTCGTATACGACCAACATAACTGGAGGATCTGTGGAGATTTGAAGGTAATATAATATCATAAGTAAACTATTGCTATTGACTATGTTGTTTTTCCAAAGGTTATTTGAGAGTGTATAAGAACACTTAACTTCCCCACAGAAGTGATACAGTCCAATGCATAGATTTTTTTATCTGATAGAACAAATTCTCTAAATTCTTTAAATATTTTCATTTTTTTTCAAATTGTGGCATTTGTATTGGGAATGCAAGGGGGATACACGAAATACCCATGTTTCCTCTGCAATTGGGATAGCCGAACGGATGAGAAGCACTATGCACAGCGTGAATGAGCATCCAGAGAGAATTTTGAACCTGGGTCGCATAATGTCGTTTCAGTGCCCCTTGTACCACCAACAAAAATTTTGCTCCCACCACTTCATATTAAGCTGGGCTTGATGAAAAATTTCATCAAATCAATGAATAAGGAGGGTTCAGCATTCCGATATCTCGATGCTAAACTAAATGCTGGGGTTTTTGATGGTCCTCAAATTCGAACTTTGATCAAGGATACTCAGTTCGAAAACGCAATGACTCCAACTGAGAAGAATGCCTGGCAGGCATTCAAATCAGTTGTCACTGATTTTCTTGGCAAGCGTAGAAGTCCAGAATACGAGTCCGTTGTCGAAAACTTGATGGAAGCTTTCAAAGCTCATGGGTCGCGCATGTCCATGAAAATGCACTTTTTGTGGTCCCACTTGGACTATTTTCCTGAAAATTGCGGGGATTATAGTGAGGAACAGGGTGAACGATTTCACCAAGATATCAAAATAATGGAAGAGAGGTACCAGGCAAACTGGGATATCAATATGCTGGCGGACTATTGCTGGTGTTTGAAGCGAGACGTGCCCGAAGAAAAACACAGACGGAAAGCCAAAAAACTTCGTTCCTTCCTCAATAAACTTTTTTCCATATTCATTGTATGAATAAAAGTATTTATTCACACAATGTTTTCATTTTTCACGAGTGTTCTTATAATATTACTCGTATCTACAGTGTTTAAGCTAAAAAAATCAATAAATTTGGGGATAAAATTGGACTTATAATAAATGGCCAATAGAGAAAAAACCTGACCTGATTGAGGAAAACCAATGTCATTTTCGAATTCAGCATGGTCGAATTATATAATATGAGTTGAAAAAACCCTCACAGCAGACAAAACAATTTCATATGCATACCAGTGGAATGAAAAGGGTGTCAAAAGTGTCCTCCCTCCGACAATCGATGGGGTGTCGGGAAAGGATGAAATTGCAAAACTGTGGAAAAACCACTACTCTAACATTCTTAACAGTGTGAGTAGGGATAATCTTAAGATAGATTGCAGCGAAACGACTGTGGGAGGGACAAGGGAAATACTTTAATATCAGTTCCTGAAGAAAAGATGCTAATGAAAGAGTTAAAGACTGGTTCTGCGTTAGGGTTAGATGACCTATCGAATGAGCACTTAAAATATTCCAATAACGTAGTATGTCTGCATATATCATTGTTCCTATCAGCCATGCTTGCTCAATGCTCATAGCTATACCCGTTCATGAGCGTATATATCTTGCCCTTGGTCAAAAATAAGTATGGAGACATTCTCTCCAGCAATAATTACAGGCCTATTGCTGTCGCTTCCTGCTTCTCGAAACTACTAGAAAAATCTTGTTACTCCGATTAAATGATTACCTACGGACAGGCCCGTATCTAGAGGGGGATAGAAGTGGGAAATTCCACGCACCCTGAAATTTTTGGAAAATGTTTTACATATATGGTTGTGTTATGATTTTCTACATGATACGCATTTCTTATACAATTAATTTGATATACTCTTATTGTCGTTATGTATTTTTAGTTATGCTAGCAAGTTAATCGTGAACTAATAAATATTCTCGTTTAAGACAGGTTTATTTACATCATGAAAAAAATTACGTTTTTTATACCTAAAATGCGGCCAAAATTAAACTCGGCATTAAACTCAGCTGAAACTTCAACAGCAGTTGCCGAGGAGATAATCGAGACGCGTTCGAATGATAACATTCAAAATGCTGTCGTTGGATCAGCGACAACAACTGAACAAATCGAATCTTATTTCAAACCATTGCTGCTTCCAACTGATTTGAAACAACCGCCATTGTCTAAATACGATATAGCGTTGGCCGTTCATGCACGTCTAAGCGACAGCGATCGCTACGAATTTTTTAATAACGTCTATAAGCCACCACCAAACTACTCATTTGTACCTGTTCTGCAAGCGAAGAGGCTACGAAACATGCGACGCTGGTGGTTTGAGAAATTCGGTCAACTAGCTTTTAGCCACATTGAGGATGGGCTATTCTGCAAATGCCGCGTTCTCTTCAGCTCAGAATACATGGAAAAAGGCAGAAACAATAGTGTTGGGCGCTTCGTGTTTAAACCCTACCGTCGTTTCAAGGATTTCTCTGTAAGTGCAGTTAATTAAATTTTTCACAATGTATATTTCATAGTTAGGTATTCTCATTTCAGTTTTTAAGTATCAATGAAATAATATCAGGTTTACTCAACTGTTTTATATTTAAGATGTATTATTATCATATTATTATTATCGTATTGAATATTTTATTATTATCAGGAGGATTTGAAGAACCACGTCGAGACTGTATATCATAAACTGAGCCTAGAAGCATGCGAAAATTTCGCTAGGAACCACAAGCGTGGAAATACGATCGTTCAAGAAATCGACCACTTCTACAAGGAAGCCGTCAAAAAGAACGTGAAAGGCAGAAGAAAATTTTGGAGGTAATTTTAAACTTCTGCAACTCATACCTTGGTCATACATTAAAGTATTTATGCCAACTAAATAATCGCAATTCATTTTATGTAAAAGGATTGAATACGCTTGCTGTGTCATGTCAGGAAGATGTTTAAAACCATTCAACACTCACTTGCGACGATATAATGTAAATTTCAATCCAAATTCTGGCAAAGATATTTGGTAGAATACACGATGCATAATGGAATCTGCTTTGGTAATTTATATATTCACTTTCAATATTTAAGGTACTTTTGTTAGCTGTGCGATACGAGTTGCCCGTACGCGGTGACAAGGATCAAAGTCGACTATCACTTGAAGAGCCAGTAGAAAATGATGGCGTATTCAGAGGCTTGATAAGGCTACTGGCGAAGACCGGCGACGAAAGTGTTAAGCGCATAATCGAAGCACCAGGCAACGCCATGTACTTCAGCCCGAATATACAAAACACGTTGTTAAACTGCTACGCTCGAGCTGTACTCCATGAAATCACCAGCGAAGTGAATAAAGCTGGTATGTTTGCCATACTAGCCGACGAAACTGCTTCTTTTTCAAGAGAGTTTTTATCGGTGGTCATCCGCTACGTTGATTATAACGGCAAGATCAATGAAGCATTTGTCGGTTTCCTGAGCATTGCTGATACAACGAGCAAAACTGTTTGTTCGAAACTAATCGAAACACTTCGAGAACTTCGGATCGAGATAACCGGATTGGTCGGCCAGGGCTATGATGGCGTAGCTAACATGGCAGGTCGGATCAAAGGTATGTAATTTCGTGTTAGAAAGAAAGATTTTAGTATTTAAATATGGAAAGTTTTTAGAATTAGCGAGAGAAAGAAAGAGAGGGGAGGGGGGATAGCGCACGCTGTACAGTACCTATTAATTACGATAACACACACATATATATTATATGTGTGTGTGTCTGCGTGTATGCTCGCGCGCGTTTTTTGTGCCTGTGAGAGCTGGACAAAATGATTTTGTTTACTTTGAATCCAAATTTTATAATTAGTGAATTACAAACGTATATATTCTGCAGTTCAGGTGTCCAAGCACGAATGAAAGAAGTATTCCCGGCTGCAAACTATTTCCACTGTGCCAGCCACCGGTTGAATTTAGCAGCATCACACGCAGCGTCAGTGATAACTATAAATCGATTGTTTCCCGCGTTCAAGGCCTGATCGTCTACTTTGATGCCAGTCCGAAACGATCGGAAATATTGAAAAAGGCTGTGACTGACGTTTGTCCTGAGAGTCTTGTGCAAAAAGTGCAGTAACTATGCTCAACCAGATGGGTAGACCGTCATAGGACTCTTATTAGCTTCAAAAGCTTGTTTGTCCCTATCACAGTGCCTTACAGCGTATATCTGAAACTGAGCAAAACACAACAGCCGAAGATCTTCTAACTGGTGTGAGCACGTTCGAGTCAATTGTAGCGCTTCATATCACGACAACAGCGGCTGGTATCCTCTCTATTCTACTGCAAAGTGAAACCATCAATCTAGTAACAGCTTTCAACGAAGTTTCAGAGACGAAAAATTTGTTGAGAGCGCAAATAGGCGATCCTACCAAATTTGCCGAAATTTACAGAATCGAAAGCCTTAAGTGACGAAGTGGGACTAGAAGAGTCACTACCAAGCAATGAAAAGCGACGAAGAAAACACGCGAATGAAGCAAGGCTAACTATGACGATCGAAGAATATTATAAAGAGAATGTGCACGATACTTTCTACCTCACTTCTCGCATCACCTGTCATACGAGACTATTTGTGAAGCATTAAAGCATTATGCCCAATTTTTCGATGACATATCGAAAACAGCTATAAAGCCAGAAATATGCCGCTGGAAAGCTCAAGAATATGCAAAGAAAGAAATTGTCAGCGATGTACTGTCTACATTCGGTGGAGACCAAACGCTGAAGCAAATTTACCCGGTGGTTTACATAGCACTGAAGATTCTGGCGACACTACCGGTGACAACGGCTACGTCTGAGAGATCATTTTCGACGCTGAAACGACTCTTAACGGACACTAGGAGTTCGATGACCATACAACGTTTATCAGATTTAGCTGTTTCGTCCGTACACAGCCAAAGAGCGCATCTAGTCAACCATGATTTAGTCGTGGATTTATTTGCGGATTCAGGCGATCGCCGAATCCTTTGCGTTAAAGGATTTTTCACTGAATAAAAGTTGAATTCAATGCGTTTTTCTTAGGAATACCTCGAAATTCGTCGTTAATTCGTTCCAGAATAACACGACGAAATACGAAACGACGAAATTCGCGCTAGATTATAACATATTTCAATGAGAAAACATTTTACTGTATTATGTTGTTAAACAGATTAATTAATCAAATTCTACTCGTTTTTCGGCAAAATATACAATATATTACGTTGGTAAGCAATTGAATTTCGTCAATTTCGATCATTTTTTTTCCTCATTTTTTTCAAAACAAGACGAATCTGTGAATATGGACGACGGATTGTGGAACTATACGTAGTAAAAGATTGACGACGAATCTGCGAAACGACGAATTTTGAGGTATTCCTCTATTCAAATGAAGGTGATAATTCATGTATTTTTCGATCTTGAATGATATAATGCATTATATAATGCGTCATTCCCCTCCCCTGAAAAATAATCCTGGATATGGGCCTGCTTACGGACATCTAATCAGTTTGGTTTTAAAAGGTCCCACTCAACTGACCTGTGTATCTATGTACTTAAAGAAACAATATCTAAATACATTGACAGTAATTCAACTATTTATAGCTGTTTCGTAGATATAAGTAAGGCATATGATAGAGTGAACCACAATATTTTATTTAAAAAACTAGAAGACAGGAAGGTTCCCATGTACATATTAAATTTATTGAAATTTTGGTATTCCCACCAGTCTTTTACCGTTAGGTGGGGCAATGTACTATAGGGTGTATCATGCTCATTGAAGCGCGAATTTCAAGATTTGCAGTATGTATTCCTATGTAAAATTAAATTTTAGGAGGGGTTTGCTTTCTTGAACTTTTTCTAAAAATCACGTTTAAGTGTTCAAATTTCCATTTTTTCGTTTTCTGGTTATGTACAGAACAGCTGTGCAGGGCATACACTGTAGTACAAATGTAACAGACCGGTTTCTTACCAAACAAAACCACTGTAACAGCCGTTATAGGCTACTAGAGTTTCACTGTGATAATTTTCTATGTTTCAGATATAAAGCTTGGTGAAGATTGTGTAGCCACCATGGCTAAGCAAGGACGAAAGACCAGAAAAAGTTCTGGTTCAAAGCTGAGTGATCTGGTGGGTCCAGGCAAGCAGTTATTTCCCACAGAAGTTCCAACCTGGAGAGCTGTGTTTCAGAGAGGAATCCCCCTCCGGGAGAGAGAAGCTGCTTCTGGATGATATGAAGAGAGCTCAGTACCCTCTGCAAGATTTGGCTAAGGACTTGGCATCACTGGTACTGGCACAGTGGCGCAAAAGCAATGCCAAGTTCACTCCTCCTGTGATCATTCAAGAGAGATCCATTGCCAGGAAGATTCTTGTCAGGTGGAATGAAATGATTGACCTAGTGAATGGCAGAATGAAGGCTGCAAAGAGAGAGAGAAGAGAATATCTGAACTTGATACATTGTTTGACATAACAACCTGCAGACATGATATCACTCTCTGTGGAACTGAAGCATCTGGCTGCTCTGACTGTGCTGCTAGAGTTCATGTCAACTGTGACTGTCCTCTGCCTCAGAATATTCCAAAGCTAGAGCTACTGTAGAGTGGCTCCATTACCAGAGGATCAAAACCTCAGAAGTTTCTGGATTCCGGATGGCATCTGTTGATGTGAAGGAAACAGTGAAGCAAGTGAAGGCTGCTAAAAGGAAGGAGGAAGAACAGAAGGCACTGAGAAGAGAAACAGAAAAGAGGAAGAAGAAAAGGAGCTACTGCTTAGAGCTGATGATGGTGATGATGATGAAGATGAGGTGACTTCCTTGCAAGAGTCTCCACGCAGAGCAGCTCCTATTGCTGACACAGATTTTTCCAGTACTGCACCAGGCACAAGCTCCAGTGTCAACACTGGCAAAGTCTCCATCTCTGTCAGGAGGAACTACATGGATATCTCAAGCACTGCTGCGGCTGCAGTCAGGTTCAAGGTGGCAAACACTCCTGCAGCAGCCATTGCAACTGGTTTCTTGCAAGATCTCATCAAAGCTGGCCATCTATCTGCTGATAAGGCATATCTAGCTGTTGACAGGATGAAGATGTGGAGGGGCAAGGAGTCTGTAATAGCTGCCTCGGTGGAGGCCCTGGAGAAAGGACAGAGGGAGAGGAGATCAAGGATTTTCTTTGATGGAAAACAAGATAAGACAAAGATCATGATGTACAATGAAGAAACTGGCGTTCCATCCTGATATTACAACTGAAGAGCACTATAGTGTTATGGGAACCTGAGGGGAAGTATCTCTTCCATTGTACACCAGAAGAACCTGAAGGAAATGAGAAACCTGCACTAAGATAGCTCAGGCTCTGTTTGAGTGATTAGTGCTCATGGTGCTGAAGATACTATTGTGGTCCTTGGTGGTGACTCCACCAACACAAACACAGGACTGATGGAGGAGCCATCACTCACTTGGAGAGACTGCTAGTCACAAGTGTCACTGGCTGATATGCCAGTTGCATATTATGAACTCAGCCTCAGGCACATGATCATCAAGCTTGATGGTCCCTACACGCACAAGTCTGGGTTCAGTGGCCCAATAGCAAAACGTTTGGAGAAGATCAATGACATACCTATCAACTTTAGCTTCAAGGCTCTGCCAGGAGAAGAAGATATAATTGAACTGCTAGAAGACATTGTACAGAACCTTAGCACTGACAGAAGAACTGCTACCTACTGATCAAAGCTCTCAAGACAGGAGATTTGAGCAGGAAGTTGCTGTCTGAAGTGTGGCCCACTGAATCAGTTACGCTGGCTGACTACAGGTGAGGCTCCGTTGATGTTGTGGATGAGGCGCATGGTCTGAAGGGGGGGTGTTGAAGAAGCTGGAGGTGCTGCTGAAGTTCTGCTGGACTTCTACTTCAAGATGTATTTTGAGATCAAGGTGAAGCCACATACCTCACCATATTGTGACCGCTCTGGGACTGCTGAGAAGCCAGACCTTGAAGTCAGGAACATAATCACTCATGTGATAGTTCGTGAAGCATATCATGCTCACAGTGAGAACCTCATTGCCTCTCTCCTGTGCAGTGAGGATGAGGAGGAGAGGGCATGGGGGATTGAGATGATTAAGAAGATCAGAGTTAAGTCTGAGTATGGGGACATGAGTCTGAGAACTCATAGAAACCCTAAACTGAATTTTGATGCCACTTCTCCAATTACTCTGATTAATTGGGATAAGGAGAAACTCTTCACTTGTAAGATGTCAAGAGGAGAAGTTGAGGAGCTTCTCAGGTCTCCACTTGAAGTTGAGAACTTCTCAGTTCACACTCAAAGCTGTGAAAGAGCAGTCCAGGAAGTTTCAGCTGCAGCTCATGCAGTGTATGGGCAAGAGAGAAGAGATGGTTTTGTTCGTGCTAGGATCGATCACAGAGAATTTTGCCAGTTTTCAAGTCAAAGCAAACATTATGAACATGTTTTAGATCTCTACAAGACTGCTAGACAAATCAAGATGCTTTCAGAAGAAAAATCTAAAACATTCAGTTGACCAGCATATTATTACAAGCTGGGGGTGGAGGAGACTTATACAAGTATTAAAGAAGAATTGCAATTGCAAAAAAAAGGTTGAACGTCACAGCAGCTTGCGAAAGGTGGGGCAGCTGCCATCACACTCAGTGATGCCGAAAAAAAATAAATAAAAATTGGTGGAGGCGTTTCTAAAAAAAGAAAATGCAAGACCAAGAAAGAAGAACAAAAAGATTCTGCCTGATGAAGAGAACAGCCGAAATGTGGGGTATAGGACTAAAATCATACAATTCCTTAGTTTTGGGCCATTTTGGGTGATTTTGGTTATTTTAGGGGTTATGAACCACTTTGGCTGATCTTAAATGGGTCCAAGCCTGCCCCTAGAAATGCTTAAGGGTGTACGTGAACAATATGGAACATATGGAGGTCATTTGAGGCTACCAAGTCTTTGAAATTGGCCACAAATCCCATTTTTCGACAAAAAAGTGCGATTTTGAACACTTAAAATGCGATTTTTCGCAAAAGTTGCAGAAGATGAACCCCTCTTAAAATTCAATTTTACATAGGAATACATACTGCCAATCTTGAAATTCCAGGTTTTTCAATATTGGACCTGAGCATCATACACCCTAATTTACTATCCGAATGTTTTGGCTCCTCTTGCGGGGTGAGACAAGGCTCCTTGCTCTCTCCTATGCTGTTTAATGTGTATATTGACGGATTAATTGCTTCACTTAATGAGGCAACAGTGGGATGTTGTATAGATAACACAAGGATAAATAACTTTGTTTATGCCGAAGATATGATGTTAATAAGTCCCTCTAAAGGTCTGGATCGGCTACTAAATGTCTGCGAAGTGTATTCATAGAAACATGATATTCTTTTTAATGTTACAAAAACTAAGGTTATGCAATTTCATCCTAAAAGCTGTAAGCAGCCAGCTGATGTTAGGTTTAAACTCAAAGGTGAAGTAATTTAGGAAGTACAAGAGTTTAAGTATTTGGGTCAAACTATTACCAACTCCTTGAGTGATGACTCGGATATAAGAACACAATCTCGAAGCCTTTGTGCTAAAGCGAATATGACTATAAGGAACTTTCGGTTCTGTACAAGTGCAGCTAAAGACACTCTCTTTCGTACTTTCTGCAGTTTTTCGGCCAAATCTTGCTTGCTGGTTTTGTCAAATTACATATTTTGTGGAATAACTTCAGTATAGGATGGTTCTTTTAAATTTTAGTCTTGGTATGTATACGTTATAAACCCTGATATTTGAGACTGCGAAACGTCTGTTTTACTTCGTTGTCTAAAAATTTAATAAATTTCGTACCTAAATTTACTTTTGATGTTACACCCCCCCCCCCCCCCCCCCCCAAGAAAATGTTGAAATGGCGCCCCTGTATGTAAGTATGTAAAAATGAAACAAAATTACTGAAGGAAATACATTTATTATTAACAGACTGATTAAAACAATTTCATTGTAAACTAACATAACATCCTTCTTTAACATATCATAAGTCAAATTTTTGGTCCGTTTTTCTTTTAAAATAGTGAATGAAGACTCAAAATATGAAAAGCTGATTCCGTGGTTGAAGAGCCGCTCTGCATTGTCGCATCTTCCATTAATTAAGCACCGATGCACATGTCACGGGCGCAGTCAACTGCAACATAAACAGGAATTCAATCAAACTGTTTTTAATATTTTAAGGACATACACATTAAGTACACGTGTATTCTTCACAATCGCTACTTCCAAGTATATTATTAATGCATATATAGCCTATATATGAAAGAAGGTATATAATGCATAATTAAATACGCACATTGAAGCAAACAGATGCGTAATATGTTTGTATGCGTATTTCCTTATATTTTATGAATGCATACGTACTGCTTCTAATCTATAACCACGTTGCAACAGCTGAATATTAAACAAGAAATTAAATTATTCAAATTCTTTTTAAAATGGAAAGCGTATTAATTATCTCAGATAGGAATTACTAAATTGGAAAATGGGACGTTTGTCGGAAATATTATAGAATGTGATTTTAGCTCTGTAAATAACCTTTTTCTTTTTACAGTAATTATATGATTCCGGTGAATTAGACAATTCAGGAAATGACAGCTGTTTTTACGATGGATCTTTAAATAACTTTTCTTCATACTTTTCTCACACAGACCACTACTCTTCTGTCAGTTGAATACACTGACGAAGTTTTTAAATTATATTTTTAATTCCCAGATAGATGTTTCGTGTTTTACTATAGAGAACAAGGTAATATGTTCCATTACTATTTTATTTTCTCTCCTTTAAAATGAAAACGAAATTCTGTAACAAAGAAGAAACGAAGGTGTGAAGAATGCCTTACTGATTGCTGTTTCGTTCGCTGTTGGCATATTACTTCTGCAGGTCCTTAAGAAACCCGCAAACTCCCAGCAGCGACAAGGCAGCTGAATAAGTCGCCAGAATCAACAAAAGAACGGAACTGTAAACAAAGACACATTTACGAGTATACATCAAAATTACTCTGAACATATACTTCATTCTCATAATTTTAATTATAAATAATTGATCTTCCCATTAACTTTAATAGAGAACCAGTCAGAAGTAAATCGCACATAAAACATGTAACACTGGAGATACTTGAAATGTAGTGTTCACACGGGTTTATTTTTCAACGATATATATATATATATATATATATATATATATATATATATATATATACTGTATATATATACATACATACAAATATTCAGAAGACAAGAATATGACATTTAACACCGAGAAATTTCAGCTCTTCAGATATGGTAGAAATGACAAACTTAAACAGACTGCACATTATGCTCCAGATAGATACGAAATTCAGAGAAGCACGAAAGCGGTCGACTTTCGGGTACTAATTAATGACCGATGATGCCAAATTCGAGACACAAAATTAAATAGCGATAAATAAAGCAAAAAGAGTCGCGGGACAGGTACTAAGAACGTTCAAACGGAGGGACAAGACAGTAATGATTCCCCCTGCTGAGAACACTGATCATACCAAAACTTGAATTCTGCTCAGTTTTGACGTCCCCATATAAAGAGGAAGAAATTAATAAACTAGAAGTAAAGCCGAGACATTTCACAGCTAAAATTGATGGCTGCAAAGAACTGAACTACTGGAAAAGACTACGTAAACTAAACCTGTACCTCCTGAAAAGAAGAAGGAAAAGCTACACAATAATCACATATGGAAAATGATCGAAAAACTGGTACCACACATCAAACTGAACCAAATTACCATCGAAACAACGCTGGAAAATAGGAAAGACAGAATGTGTAGTTTTTCCAAATTAAAGGCCCGACAAAGGACCTCTTCAACACTGAAGGAAAATAGTTTGGTTCAGGGGGGGGGGGGGGGGCAAGACTTTTTAACAAGCTTCCAATGGATTTCAGAAACGTGCCTGTCTGGCAGAGGACGTTACCAGATGATCCGGGTGTACCTGGGTATGTGCGGTGGAGAGCGCAAAAGAGCAACTAGCTTCTCCAAGAAGCCAGGTCTAGAGGCGGGGCCACCCTCTTGACCTACGTGTGAAGAGAGACCAACACACGGAACCAAGCATGCCAGTAGGATGGGCGCAAAAAGGGAGAATGTAGGAGTATTGCAATGCAATTGCAAATATTGATCAGTGTTGCAAGATGTTGCAATTGGGTTATGCACTGACGGGGATGGTGTTTATGCAACATCAATGTTGCAAAGGGGGTAGGGTAATGCAACAACTCAATGCTGCCAAGGGGGAGAGGAGAGGGAGCTTCGGGGGGAGAAGGGAGGATGACCTCCCCCCAAAGGGGTAGCCTTAACCTAAGAGAGGAAGAGAAAGGAGACGGAGGAGGTCTTTGGGGAGAAGGTGGGATGTCCTCACCCCCCCAAAGGGAAACCTAACCTAAGCCTTAACCTAAGAAGGATGGAGCGAGTTCTTTATTCCACCGGAGTCAGACGCATTATGAGCGTCCAGAGGCCAAGCAGGTGTTATATAGAGGATGGTGAGTTGCCAGATATCACTTATTTATATATGGAAGGGGTTACCAGATACCACCATTTATTTTAATTGTTAAGGTATACCTTATTAGGGTGAGTTGCCAGATACCACCGTTTAATTTTATTTACATGATTTGCCAAATAGTGTTTTTAATTGTTCAGGTATACCTTATTAGGTTGAGTTGGTAGATACCACCATTTATTTTAATTACTTATGTATTAAAGGCAAGATTGACTTTCTCCTTAATTTTGTTCAGCAAGAGAACTAATTATTTAAACGATACCCAATATTAACAATAAAAGAAATATACTAGACAATTGGCTTAGCAAAAGAAATCATTCCAATAACATATTCTCTAAGAATAATATTCAATTTACCTATAATTCGCTTTCATTTATTCTATCACCTTAGAATGTATACTCAGTCTATTTACTTTTGAGAGTCCTTTCTATACACCTTCTATATTTTTTATAAACCAAAATCCGCGAAATCAAGGAGAGGAATCCTTTATTCATTTGTTTTGAAGCTAATTCAAACAAAAATATTAATACACACATTATATATATATATATATATATATATATATATATATATATATATATATATATATATATATATATAAAAGAAAAACAATAATTATTTTAACTAACTTCACCTAAAGTGCTTATTTACTTTCTTTCCTTTCTTTGAAAGCATCTCTGGAAAAAAATGTATAAATTCGAAACAGGTGAACCCTCGAGCTGACCGCAAAGGTCCATTTGGCCTAATTTCAACAATACAGCTTAAGAAAACCTCTCTGCACGCCTATTATTGTTTGCATCACTGTTATTATCTTAATGAAGTTAAAACAACATAAATATGTACATAAGCATCACGTGATTGTTTTCCAATAGACTAAATTAGCCTTTGATTAAGTAATGAGTTTCCTTATCATATTCCCAATGCAACAATATATATATATATATATATATATATTATATATATATATATATATATATATACAGAGAGAGAGTCGAAAAACTGAAGATGACACAGACACACACACACACACACACACACACACACACACACACACATATACACAGAAAGAAAGTTTTGTTTATTCTATATGGATATAATATTCACAGCTTTAATTTTCAGAAGTATATTGGAACTCATTTACCGAGTTTATGATGGCTGTAATTAGTCACAGCAAAATTTTTTTAAAATATAAATAAAGAAATGAAAAGAAAAACAAAAATATTTATAATTTCTTTATTATAAAATCCTCTCGATAAGATCGTAAAGGGGGAATTTAAAAAAAGAGAATCAACAATTCATTTTATTAAACTGTAAAACATTCCTTATGCAGATTGTGGCTGTGAGCCTCTGGTTCGCTCCAGCATGCTGGCACCTGAACCTAACCTAACCTATGATTCAGAACATAGATTCTCTGGAAGATAATGGAGAATATATTTAATACACAGATTTTCAAAAGACCTTTTAGAGAGAGAAGAAGAAAATATACATACGAGGAATATATGCAATAAATTCAGACCATACATTCTCTTTGTAAATGGTACCTAACCGTGGTGTAAATTACATTAGTAATAATAAGCTAAAACGGTTTTCCTTCTCTTCGAATTGTTCATTTTGACGAGGGTCAAGCTTTTCTCTCCGCCTTAGACCTATAGTTTAACGTTGAATCCGAACTAAGCTGCAGCACGGGCAGGCTGAAATTACAATGTCATCGCCCGGACTCGATCTCTCAACCGGCACCCCAGCGTCTTAACCACTAGGATACCTAGGGCGCCCATTTATGTACCAACCCAAGCAGACATTCATTTTCATGAGCTAAACACAATTTAATCACACTCCTACGCGAGAATTGGCAAGTAGAAATTGGCAAGTACACACACACACACACACACACACACACACATATATATATATATTATATATATATATTATAATATATATATTATACCTATATATATAGAGTGGTGTAGTGGTTAGCATCGCTGACTACGAATCCATCGGCCCCGGGTTCGAGACCCGATGGCAGCCGGCGCGCAATAAAGAAAGTGGTTAGTAGATAAATGGGTACCCTAAGTTGCCTAGTGGTTAAGACGCTGGGCTGCTGGTGGGGCGTGGTTCGGATTCCACGTTAAACTGTAGGTCTAAGGTGGAGTGAAAAGCTTGACCTTCGTCAGAATGAACAATTCGGGCGGAAGCTAACGAAAGGTTATATATATGTGTGTGTATATATATTATATATATATATATATATATATATATATATATACAGGTCGTTCGATAAGTGAGTGGCGATTCTATGTCAGTTAGCATAGTGTACTAATATCTTTGATATCTAATAAATGTCTATGCTTTTTTCAATTAAGCTAGCTTCACATGCAATCCAAATTTTTAATTTTGTAGTAATTCATGTTTATTTCTGTTTGTTCTGGTTTTTCATTGTTTTATTTTTATTATTTCTAATTATTGGCGTTGCAATGGCTGAGGTAGACGCACGTGTTGATAAAATTTGTGATCAAAGTCCCTACACATATGAAGCACGGATATTAGCAGCAACATGGTGGCATGAATCTGGAAAAACCAAGCATTGCATGAAGGTAGTACGCGAAAGGTTTGAACAAAGATTTAATGATGTGCCGCCAAAGGGCGAAATTATTAGAAAATGGGAACACAAATTATTCACAACTGGGATGATAATTGATAAAAAACGCCGTGGTCGCCCCAAAGCAAGAGCAAGATTGGAAGATGATGTTCAAGTGTCAATTCGACAATCGCCAACCAAAAGTATTTGTAGGCGTGCATCTGCATTAAATGTTCCGAAATCAACACTGCATGATTTGATGAAAAAAGACGCATTTTAAAGCTTTCCGCCCAACCTCCGTTCAGTTTTTATCGCCACAAGATAAAATTGTCAGAGTTAATGCTTGTCAACAAATTCTTGAAGCTTTTCCAAGTAAAGCCGAGAGAGATCGTACGTTCTTCAGTGATGAATGTGCCCTTTATGGCGATGGCAAAAGCAAATTTTCGTTTTTTTGGTCGAAAGAAAATCCTCATTATTATGATCAAGTAAAACAGTATCCCCCTCGAATCATGATATGGTGTGCAATATCAGCGCATTGTTTAATTGGTCCATTTGTGTGCACTGGTCGAATTACTTCAGGAAGTTATATCGACATGTTGGAGAACAGATTTCTACCCGCTTTAAGAAATACGAATATTCACAACCCTATTTTTCAGCAAGATGGTGCTCCAGGACACACCGCTTTCGCTGCGCGTGAGTTCCTAGACAGAAAATTTTCCTGGCAGATGGATCGGAAAGTATTGTCCTGTACCTTGGCCTCCGCGGAGTCCGGACTTGACTACCCCGGATAATACCCTCTGGGGAATCCTCAAGATGCAGATTAATGGCTGTGAAATTCAAAGTGAATCTGATCTGACAAAAATCGCAGAAGTTGTGTTAAGTGACATCAATGAGGATAAAGAACTTGTACAAAAAATGTCAGACAGGACATGGAGACGCATACAGCTTGCTGTTCGTGTAAATGGCGATCAGGTTGATCCCTATGACAATTAATTATCGAATTAATTGTAAGTTTACTAATAATAAAATTCCTTCTAATAAAATTTTTATTATCCTTTATCTTTTATTTATAATAGTTCCCGAATCGCCACTCACTTATCGGACGACCTGTATATATATAAATAAATCCACAAGGCAGGAATCTTGGGAAATCTGAGAATAGTATGACCGCAAAAAATAATAATGCAAAAAAACATTCTGCTTGTAGAGATCTAGATTTCTTATTTTCTAATGATCTTTGTGTCATCGGATGTTACTGTGCTGTCTCTGGTAATGATCTATGTCAGGATTATGAAGAGTAGCGGCGCTAATTTTGTTTCCTGTGGTACTGAGCTGAGCGGCTCTGATGAATATATTCCTATAACGACTTGCATCCGCTCCAGTTGTCCAGCTCCCTATCCGAACTGGGAAAATTGAGGCTCAATTAGTATGACCGCAAAAAATAATAATGTAAAATATTGTTGTGATAGAGATAGTTGATCAATGTTGCGAGAGATATTGCATAAAGGGGTGGGTTCTAAGATGGGAAAACCGAGAAAAGTATGGGCGCAAATGCAAATATTGTCGTGGTAGAGACTGCAAGGGGTAATACACGATGTGAGCATTAAATCTATGGAGAGAATATAAAGACACCATCAGTCGACCAATCAGGACGTCCAAAGCATGGACCCATAATATAGGTGTTACGATTGGTACACAAACTCATCATAGCCCCGCCCAGTTACATTGACAACCAATCTTTAAACTTACGGACCGCCTCTTAGTCTTTTCGGGCGGTGCTTGGGGATCATGCATAGAGAAGGAAATATTTTCAGCCGGGAGCCACAGTAGTTATTTTCACCAGTGAATAAACATTCCCTCCGTCATGAATCAAAAACTTTACAGTTTACCGGATTTATATCAAGATGGTGACATTGTAGCGTTGTCCACAATTAATTTTTTTAACGCGGCTGATCGGGATGGATTATTTCCAACGCAAACCGTTGATGATATTTGAAATGACGCTCCTTACGATCCGACGCATGGGACTACCCTAGAAATTGAAGTGTCTGTAATTTTATTTTTTGGAGCCAATTATTCGCAAACTTATTTAATGTGCCTGTCAGAAAGAGCACTGTTCTGGATTATTTCATCATATATATGGAGGGTTGTAGTAAGTAATCTCATCACATTAAAAATGCTTCATTTAGGGATCCGCAATTATAGATTAGTTTGCAATTATGCTAAATCTTGTTTTGATTCATTGAATTTTTTTATAGCAATCTTTTGCATGTTTTAAATAATTTTAGAAATTCAAATGTTATCGGAATTATCTCTTAAAAGAACTTCTCTGAGCGGTTCAAAGATATCTTCAAATTGTAATACTCTTACTATATGTATATACTGTATATGTTTTGGGTTTTTATTAAAAAAGATTCAGCATGAACTAATGAATTATTCTATCTCCTTTAAGGTCCGATGAGGATTTGACACGTGTTATACAATCTTTTCGTTTAGAAGAAACCCATGTCATGGACCTGAATACGGAATTAGAAGATTTACGGAACAGTCAACCCAACAACTGTTACATCATTAACGAAATAATGTAAGTACTTTTTTGTTTCGATCTTTTTTAGGGGGAAGAAGTCACAATGTATTTTCATCAATTTATTAAATTAAAGAAATCACGTATTTAGTATAATAACCATCTTAAACTACAGAATATACAAACTAACATTATTGGTTATATATATATATATATATAATATATATATATATACACACACACGAACAAAACATCATACTATACAACGAGTACGCACAATCGGAAAACGGTTTTTTATCTGTCTGCATACCATTTCATCGTTTCGTTGAGTGACACGGGTCGAATAATTTAAAAAAATTTATATATTCATTACCACGTGACAACATATGCATGAGAAATGAAAGGCAGTACATCCCGCACGTATTACTAAAATATCCTTGTAGCCGGAAGGGGTTCCATACAACTTCGGGGATATGCATCTGATCTAGAAATTTTACAATAACAGGGTCACTCCAGAGTTGAGTCCCGAGTGAATCAAAATAGTACATGCGGTCCCTATTTTTAAAATAGACTGCAAACCAATGAGTCCCATCATTTCCAATGACATCTGTGTTCACAATAAGACTACCGCAATCTCGCGTAGTTGGCAAATTCAATGTTTCATTCTTCACAAACACACCGATAAATTTGGAACGTGTGATTCGTTCACTATTCATTACTCTCTGAAGTGTATTCACATCCATTTTAAAAGTCAGTGATAACGCCCCTAAATCTGTCTACTTCTATTAGGGCTTGTGACTCGAGGTATAGATGCGTCTAAAGGCTTGGCGAATTCCAATCTGACTGAGATGTTTCCACTCTGTTGTGGACTTAAATGCGTATTTACGCTAGCAGATAAGTCAAGTTTGAAGTCAAACGGATAAAGGTTAAATTGCTCAATGAATTCTTTCTGCGTTACCCCAATCCCTAGCTCATTACGATCACATGCAATATAGGCCACATTACTATATGCTCTCGCGCAAAGCGATAACACAACGTCTGATGAATAGTCCGTATCCAATGTTCCTCCCAATGCAACGCCATTAACGTATAGAGTTATATTTTGAAGGCCAAAATTCTCAAATTTAAAGGCATTCTTTTTATATTTTCCATTCACCGAATTGTGTTCCTGCATTCCAATTAATATCCTTTTAGGTAGATTTCCCAGGGCTATGTTTTCTATCTGTTTCGATGCCAACCCTGCTGTCACCATGTATAGTTTGATTTGTACTCTGTTAATTGGGTATTTTACTGTGGCGTGTAGTAAACTTTTCTCAATTTCTATTTGTTTTGGTGAACTTAATTTCACTCGCCGTAAGCGTAGGTATGTCTCCATAATGTGAACCACAACGGGTTTTGCTCCCTCTTCTTGATCAGCATCCAGATTTAAACAGATCTCAGGATTCGTGCGGGTGAGCTTTATTTTCATATTCACCTCATTCAACCAACTTCTCCTGGAATGTGAAGTCTGTATGCAGGCATCCAAAACACTCAAATATCTTCTTTTTAGATTTTTAAATTTGTCCTTTATACTACTTTCGTCTTTAGTTTGATAATATCCCTCGGCACTTAAAAAGGTATCCTTCGCTTCTTTGGTAAAGTTCAGCACATTTTCCAGATAGGATCGTAGGTGGTAGTACCCCGTTCCTGCCGATATGTTGACCTAATTTAAATATACGTCACACTGGTTGAATAAGGAGCGCAGAAAGTTTGTTTCAGGGTTTACAGCATATTTGTCATCACAGTCCGTTCCATCAGAATGGGCTATAGGTAGGTTTAGCGTACATGTGCACACAGCTTGGATCAAAAAGTAAGGGCCTGAGCTGGGTATCACGAATTCTATAGGCGCACTCGGGGAACTAATTGTGTTTAAAGGGTTAATTGTAATAAAGTCACTGTGTTCAATAGAAACTTGAGTTGGGGGCATGTCAAAGCGGGACAGCTCCGATTCACAGCATTGTGAACTACACGGATCGGATGGATGAAGCGCGCCATGACGAGTTAGAAATAGTGCCTCTTCTCTCGACAAGTAGTAAACAAACTATGATTCATGAGATCAATGTCCTTAGCTTATATCAGTCAAAAAAATGGTCAACCATAGGCTTCATTCGTTTAGAACACTTCTTTTTTGATATCCTTTTACGTTTAATGCCACGTGATTGTAATCCCTTCTTCCGGACAGTCCTCTTCTTCTTCCCACTACCACGCATTTTTCTCTTTGCATCTTTGACGATTTCGTCCCATGTACGCTTTAAGTGTTTTTTAGAGCTTCTTTAGGTTTAGCCCCAGCCAATATGTCTTCTGCAGTGTTAAGACCTGATTGTAGCGCTTTCCTTCCGAGGTATCTGGCACCCCTCTTCAGCAAAGGAACAGCCGTACGTAGTATGGTTGAAAAAATGGATCCAAGTCCACTACCACGCTGGTATCTCACCCTCGATAGACGGTGAAAGGCTTTCTGTCCATTATAACTCAGTGCGTCGAAAGTGCAGCTTCACTGTTAAGCTCCCGTTACCGAATGGGAAATTTTTCCCTCAATCGTTCTTATATATATGAGATATTGGTTATTAGATTAGTTGCGACATTCACATAATGGGGTCTGTCATATGTAATACTCAAACTCCTTCCTCTATGGTTGGGAATGTGAGCAATGCGCAGCAGGCGTGCCTGGGTATCCCCAACAAACTGGTGCTCCACTATATTGCTGTAAATATAGCACATGTCTGGGGGTTTATAGCCGTCAACCATTTTCTCCAATTTCACTGATACATTAGGCTGGACAAGTCGTGTTGTGCCTCGTGAAATGTATCTCTTTGGATGACTGATCGATATCGTCCATCGGTCATAATTTTGAACACTCTTTGGTCTTTAATATTTCGGTTAGCCTGCGATTTTAGGGCCACAGTGCATGCATGGGGATCATTGTTTACGATTTCGTATACTAAATCGCCGTAAGATTTGAGCTTTTTAAACTTACGTTTAAGTCTCACAACATCCTCGGCCTCACCATAGTGACCCGGCCTAGTGTTACTTCTGTACTGTAATACGTGCATCCAGTCGGGGTACGCATGGTTTCATCCCGAGTTACCCCGGCTTTTTCACACTCATTACAGTCTCTAAGAATCGTAAAAACGGTTCTTTTAATAATACTTAAAAAAAGGGTCCACTGAATTTCGCATATACCCACCTCATACGTATCACGACCAATTCAATGGGTCCGTGGAGTTCTGTTACAAAGTTGGCTAGTGTGTTGTTAGGGTGTACAGACAGGGACGAGGAGGACGGGAGTGTGACGTAGAAATGGTTAGGCGCCATGTTGCATACTATTTAAGCTTCATTATTGCATCAGCTTTTATATAGGTGTTGAAGCTTTCTGGGTATCCTAGCCATTTCACCAGGTACATTTTTCTCTTTCCTGAACCTTTGCTTCCTAAAATTTTCTCAATTTTAAACACATTTTTTCCTAAATTAAATGCCACTTTCTGCAACTCCTCGCGGTAAAAGCCTCCTGCGATTTCTTCCCCATTCAAATCTTCAACGTAATACATCATTATCTCACCTTTAGGTCTCATAGCCCTAACTTTAAAAATCTCACGTGTCCATCCTTGCTCAAATCCCTTCGCGAATTTATTTCCCGAACGCGACAGCCTTACATAATCATTGATTTTGAAACGCGCAGTGTGGTGGTGGTGTTCCATCTCTTCTCACCTCTGGGCGCGTACCTCTTTCTAAAACCTCGTTAGGTGTTGTCCCAATCGTGTGATGGTGTGAGCGGTTGTAGGATGAGGCCAATGATTCCAGAATGTCTAGAAATCTGTATGTGTTTTTATGTGTAAAATAGCGGTGCATGCGTTCCTTTATGGTACGTTGAACTCTTTCAGCTAAAGAAGCCTTATGTATAGAATTGGTAGTGTAATAGCTGATATTAAACTCTGTCAACATGTTCTGAAAAGCACGGCCTATAGATTCTTTCCCCATATCCGTACAAAATAGCTAGGAACCCTGTTTGCTTTTAACATCAGCGTTTGGGTGGCTTTAGCAACTGTTTCAGGTGATTTATTTTTCAGAGGAATTAGCCACAGATATCTAGAGAATATATCTATTATGAATAGAATGTAGCGGTAACCATCGTTATACACAGAATATCTTTGCATGTCTGTTAAATCTGCTTGTCAAATAGAGTCAATCGAAGTAACTGTTGTCTTGGCTGTTTTAAACCTTTTTCTCACAGGCTTATGAAGTGTATAAGCGTCCTGCTTCCGCGAAAATCTCTCAACATCTTTTTTCCTACTCTGTAAACACTTCTGTACAGTCTATTTACGCCTCCGTAGGAGGCTGGGTTGGAAATATTATAATAACGTCTTCTTAATAGGTTAGCCATTTTCGTATTTTAGAGGCACGTGGGTAGAGTTGACCGTTGTTTAACCTTTTCTTTCTCCTCTTCAGAGATATTACCGCCGGGGGTGATGGCGTCTTCAATTGTGTCACGTGCGACGCATGTTCCAAGTCTTTTAACTTGTTCAGATTTCCTATCATTGTTTTGGGGACATTTATTTGTTGTAGTCTTGCTTTAATATGTTTCCATCCTGATGGTGAGGGCCTATCCCACTTTCTCACCAGATCATGGACGATGTCTACGATATTCGATCCCTGTACCTTTGCTCCTTCCACAATGATCTCACCTGTATCGGTCCACTCTATGGCGGGTCCTCATTCAATAGATTATAAAGACTTAAACCTTTATTCCTCAATGTATGTGGGAGGGTGCTTTTAAATACATGCTCGATATGTTGTGTGGCCGACCCATTAATCTTTGGTTGGTCAGCTCTATCGTCGGACACAGGTCATATGTCACCATGTCCATCGTTTCCCGTGCTGTGCACAATAACCACGGGAATCTCTGTCGGGTTCTTATAATTTTCGTACTCGTGAAGAAATTTCTGCAAAGCTTCTTGGTACAAGATTCTTTTCTCATCAGGTGTTCTTTCACTGTTTAATAGGGCTAGCAATTCGCTTTCCATTCGTTTAAGCCTGCTTTTACGGGGATCTAGATCCGTGTCTGGATTCTTTGAATTTTGTAGTGAAGCATTCACCTCGTGTGAAATCACTACCACTTTCTTCATTATATTAATCGAGTCAATAAAGGACCCAAAACTGAAAATAAGATGGGGAGGAATGACCCTTCTCTTTGCACAATAATTCTTTTTTTCCTCCCTACAGTTTGACTTTTAAGAGCGAGTGCACGTATTATGTTCTTCTAACGGCGTAGGCGAGCCTTCTGAGGTGGTTTCATTGATACATTGCAAATTATAACGTTAAGACAGATTTCACAGATGCATTTTAAAAAGTCGGAGTCGATATTTTTAACAAACATATGCTGCATTGCCCGGGGCAGTTGATGGTAGATTTTTAATAATTCATGGTATTTCTTTAGCCTATTTGTCATTCTGGAATATACACCGTTTCAGGCTCGTTTGGAAATACAGGGTGTCCATAAATGATTACCCTGATTAAAGCATGCTATGACTTTTAAATAAACACTCGTATTCAAACACAGTTTTAATCATAAGTAGATAAACATACAAAGTTTTGATACATAGATAATGAACTTAATAAGCTTCCACATGTGCACCCATAGTGGCACGTAAAATGTCTAAACGGTATTCACACTCACGCCACACATTTTCCAACATTTGTGGGTTAACTGTTGCAATTGCATCCGTAATGCGTTCTCGCAATGTCCTGATATCTGGAACAACTGTTGCATAAACCAAATCTTTAACATGACCCCAGAGAAAGAAATCCAGCGGGGTAATGTTTGGTGATCTTGGGGGCCATGGGATTGGCCCGTCCCTGCCAATCCATCGATTTGGAAATGTTGCGTCGAGAGTTTCACGAACAACATGCGCCCAATGAGAGGGTGCCCCATCTTGTTGGAAGATGACAGTTGGCTGTCTGCCCTGCAGCTGGGGGATGGCGTAATTGGTGAGCATACCCAGGTACACAGTTGCGGAAACAGTGTTCTCAGCGAAGAAGAAAGGACCAATTATCTGGTCATGCTTTAGTCCACACCAGACATTGATCTTCGGACTACCCCGAATATGCTCCCTTACGGGACGTGGGTTTTCCGATCCCCAAATACGCACACTGTGTCTGTTGACTACCACAAAGATGAAACGTAGCCTCGTCTGAAAAGCAGACAGGTAACAAGAAGTCATTATCCTCGTCAATGCTGTTCAAAATGTCAATAGCGAATTGTTCACGTTTTGGACGGTCATCAGGCTTCAGTTCTTGAACAATTTGTACCTTGTAGGCGCGTGTAACTTCAAACGTTTGTGTAAACCTTGTGCACCGTAGACTTCGGTATCTTTAGTTGGCATGAAGCTTGTCTCACCGATTTCCTTGGTGACCGTGTGAAAGCAGTTTGAATGTTTTCCACCGTCCCATCGGAAACTGATGGTCTACCACTGCTCTTTCCCTTTTCCACCTTTCCAGTTTCCAAGAATTTTTTCATCCACGACTTAATTAACTTCACATCAGGTGGATTCTTTCCATACTTTGTTCTGAACCTTCGTTGAACACTGACAGGAGATTTTGTTTCTGCAAGCCACACCACACATTGTGCCTTCTCTGTCACAGACGCCATCTTAACTGAACAGCTACTACAACACTCCTAACGGCGAATGCGGTAGACGAAACACACCATCACAGAAACTCTATGCGTGTACGAGATCACCTGTAAAAAGAAAACGGATGTAAGATTCGTCATTAAAACATGAAAGCATACTGTTTTCAGGGTAAACATTTATGGACACCCTGTATATTCGTTCTTAGAAGCACCCTAAACGTGTTTCGCGGATGAAAGTCGCAAAGCAAATATCCGTAACGCGGGCTTGTAGCTTCTTTATAAACTTCAAAAAACTCGTTACGCTGATTCGGGAACATTTAATTGGCTAATACCCCAATTTGTGATACATCTCTACGTTGCGCGAATAAGACTAGATATTGTGTATTTAACGACACATCGCGCATGTATCTATTTTTGAAAAATAGATTCTCACTGATGAAGAACACGCTTATGTTAAGATGGTGGGAGAATACTGTAAATGTCTCGGCAAACGTTTTATCCATCTCCAACATGAGATCGTCAATTACAATGACTATGTTTATTTGTCTTTAACGAATTAACGTCATATACACCTTTGTGGAACAAAATATCAACTTGGTACTCGTTAAACACTGATTGATACGTCGAATAGCACCATATAACTTTATGCACAAATTTTGTGAACATCTCTCCCTTTTCTTTAATGATTTTAAGCATAAACACACTTTTACCACATCCTGTAGGACCAGATATAATACATGTGGATGGGCTCGTGAATCTGAATTTTTCTGCAGAAGCCATCTCTTAAACGTTACACTCCTAAGTGGGTCATTTACAAAATATAATAAATATTTAAGTGACGACCCTTATATTCTACAGTCTTGCTTTTCGCTTCTCCCACAGAACCGTGAATGACGATCAGGTACAACAACCCTTCATCGATATTACAGATGACCCCGACGACAGCGTAGTTGTGATCACAGAATCCACCCCGCTGACGAATCCTCACCAGCGATACCTGTAGCACGCGCCAGTTCAAAGCGGAGGCACGATGAAGAGCCCACCACATCAGGTATAAAGCGCGCCAGGATTGCGCCGGTTGTTAGACCACCAGTAATAGAGCCCCAACCTTCTACGTCTTACGACACAACCCCACAATAGTACCTTCCTCAAATATACCACCTTATTCAATTCCGGGTACATCCTCCACAGCCACAGCTTCTCATTCTGTTGAGGATGGCATAACATTCGAGTTGGTGCGCACCGCTACCCCCACCCCAGCCTTGACTAGAAATCGGTATATAGTCAGGGTTGATCCTAGATCCATGTATAGCAATGGTGTTGAACACGGACTACGCGCATAGTTGAACGTATTGTAGAGTTTGCCCTTCAGAACCGCGACGAACGTGAAGTCAGGACGAGGCTGTCTTCGGATTCGGGTCAGATGACGGAGATGTAGATGATTTTTGGGTAGTAATACCGTTCAGACGTTTGGCAGCTGAAGATATAGAGTATATATTAGGCCGTATAATGCAGGCCTCTCAAAGTAGTATAGCCTTCAATATGGACAACTTCACGGTAAATATTGACCGTGTATTCCGTGTTGCGGGTCATAGTGCCACACCTTATACTCTTAACTTCAATTGTCAGGCTATTTATAGACGGCATATAAACGTCGATCGTGGTTGCGGCTTTATAGCAGTAGTCTTAGCTCGTATGTTTACTGTACTAAATACACGGATCCAAAAAATTTGGTTGCCTACGGTAGTGGAGCGTGCCCGTAAACTAGCTGTAGACTGTAAACTCGAGTTTGACTGTAATATGAGTCCTGGCGAGCTGAGAAGGGTAGAACAGGAAATGATTGTTCGTATATTTGTATTTGGAATGGATGATCGTCGTAGAACTGTGTGTTTTTAAAAGTTCTGTGAGAGATCGTACAAGACCCCTACTTATTTTAGGACTGTCAGGGACAACGTAGCTCCCCATCCGTAATATAAGGAGCCTTTACGCGAGTTATGATAAAAGTCGAAAATATGGACGACATCATGATTTGTGTAAAGGGTGTATCGAGTTTGCGGATGATATAGTGAAACATTGTAAAGATTGTCACATGGTATGTGAGCAGTGTAAAAGCTCCAAATGTGAAAGCCATGTAGATGAAGCTGAGAAGAGGGATTGTGATGTGTGTAGACGCACATTTTTCAATAATAACTGTTTTGAGCTCCATAAATCAATTGGCACGTGCAGGAAAATGAGAATCTGTGAATGTGGTATGTTTCATACGATGGATAATTGGGAAAATTTCAAGCATAAATGTGATGAAATTCACTGTTCTACATGCCATGAGAAATATAAGGCGGTTGGGGTAAAGCATGTATGTTATATGAAAGATGCTTCGCCTAAAAATAGCCCTTGTATAACTGCGTATTACGATATAGAAACACACGAACGCTGAAACCAGAGGTTATTCCACATTTACTTGTAAGTCAGGCTATCTGTGATGAGTGTATGGAGATCGAGTGTGATGAGTGTCACAAATGTGGTAAACGGACAAACGTTTTTAAAACGAATGCCACGATAGCCCTGTGAAACTTTGTGTCCTATATTGTCAAGTTAGCGGACAAGTTCAAAAAAATGACTGTATATTCTCGCCCATAACGGGGCAAAATTTGACAACAGTTCCTTTATAAGGAGTTGCTTGAGCACGAGTCATCTGAATATTTACAGGTGATCCCTTGAAAAGAGGCAACAAACTAATACAGATGCAAATAAGAGGTAATGTACAGTTTAAAGACACTTTATTATTCACATTGTAAATTAGCAAAGCTACCCAAGGTGATGGGCGTAGCCGCTGAAGTTTCAAAAGGATATTTCCCTTACACATTCCTCACTAGCGAAACTTTAAATTACGTAGGACTACCTCCACCCAAACATTACTTTAACTATGAATGTATGAGTACAGATGAACGTGAAGATTTTGACCGATACTACAACAGTTTTAATGAATCTAATCCTTATAATATAGCTGATGAATGTGAGCGTTATTGCGTGAATGATGTGCGCGTGCTTAGAGTATGTTTCCAGGCCTTTAGAAGGATGTGCATAGGCCGTTTCAAATGCGATCCGTTGCAAGTCGCAACCACCATCGCCTCATTATGTTTTACGGTGTTCAAGAATAACTTCATGCCTAAAGACACTTAGCCGTTATTCACAGAAACAATCCCCGCAGTTATGGGCACAAGGCTATTTACTGGCTCATACACCTACAGCAGCAGACCGGGGTATACATAAAGCATGCCTGCAACACGGTGAAGTACCCATTAAGGATAATGGTCGTGTTTTTTGGGTTGATGGTCTAAGTGAAAACCGTGCCACTGTTGAGAAGATTGCGCACTCCTTTAACGGTTACTGGTGGCACGGATGCTCCCGTCCTGAGTGTGGAATCGTAGGAGATATCCACGGTAGATTTCCTGCCGACTGTCTTGCGTGGACCCGCACCCGCGATCAACTTATAGGCTCCCAGTTCACTCACAAAGTCTTGTGGGAGCATGAGTATGATGCAGGGATGGAGACAGATGGGCAGTACCGTGAAGAAATAAACACGATCAAACGTTCAATGGTGCTGGATCCTCTCAAATGCTGTGATAGTTTGTTCGGAGGGTGTACAAATCCCTTCAAG
Source organism: Bathynomus jamesi (assembly GCA_023014485.1). Lineage (NCBI taxonomy): Eukaryota > Metazoa > Arthropoda > Malacostraca > Isopoda > Cirolanidae > Bathynomus > Bathynomus jamesi. The sequence continues at coordinate 313,313 of JAJOZX010002188.1, forward strand.
CTATATTTTCCGCCTAAGGAGGGTGTGAAACTCCATTACTACGACTTCTGTTCTTTATACCCCTACGTGAAGAAGAACAATCCTTACCCCTTAGGTGTACCTGAGAAACTGGTGGGATCTGACCTACCCACCATCGAGGTGTTCTCAACAAATTTGAACGGGTACTATTTTGGTCTTTCTTTCGTAGATGTGCTCCCCCCTCGCGATTTATGGATGCCGATCTTTCCCGTCGTTATCGATCACAAGCTCATGTTTCTCGTGCGTGAAGTGCGCAGAGGAGAACAATGGGGAATGTATTCATACAGCTAACCAGCGTAAGATTAGAGGTGTATATACAAGTCCAGAGCTGGATCTAGCTGTTCGCCATGGCTACAGAATATTGAAGATACATGAGGTGTGGAGGTTTCAGAAGCTGCCCAACCTTTTTACGCCATATATAAACGGTTTTTTGAAGGATAAGGTCGAGGCATCAGGGTATCCTCGAGGAGTTGATACCGAAGATGAAAAGTCGGCCTATATTCAACGTTATCGTGACCGTGAAGGTATACAGCTTGACCGTTCCCAAATTGTAAAGAACCCTGGCAAGCGCTTTAGTGCAAAGTTGTGTCTAAACAGCCTTTCGAGAAAATTTGCACACAATACTGGCAAAGGGAACGTTCATTATAGCGAAGTCTGGGATTATGCCAACGCTCCCGATAAAGAGGTCATGGAGGTCGTGAATGTAGGTAATACTTACATAATAAAGTACAACAATAACGAATTGGCCACAGATACCTCACGGGTTACAAACATACCTGTAGCCAGCTTCACAACGGCCTATGCACGCATCAAACTTTGGGGCCTATTGCATTCTCTTGGGCAGTGGGTATTGTACGCCGATACAGATAGTGTGATATTCACAGGGAGGGAGGGTGAATACATGCCTCCTATTGGTGAATTCCTCGGTGAGTTGACTGATGAGATCAAGGATGAGCATGGAGACACCGCATACGCCGACTCTTTTGTCTCAACAAGGCCAAAAATCTATGGGATACGGGTGAGGGTGGGGGAAGATATGAAATATATACCGTGAAGGGTAAGAGTATCCCGCTCAACCATGCGAATCGGCGGGTCGTTAACTTTGATTCGTTGAAGGATCTAGTGTGCTTGGATGATGATGATGACGGCCACCGGCCGCCCCAACTAACTGTAGGTACCCACAATTTTCGGGCACAGAAGCTGGTGGGCGTGAAGGAACTTAGGGGTACAAAGGTGTGCCGTAACACCTATAGGAAATGTTACCAGGTACCTGGTACCTATGATACCGTATGGATACCATAATCTTTGATGTGTCTATTGTTAACTTATTTATTACACGTATTTGTAAATATATATACCTTGAATATTCCGTTTATTAAATAAATCGTGTTTCAATTAGCGTTTCACTTTCTCCTTTGTGTGTGTATGTGTGTGTGTACACAGGAGAAAATTCTAAGCTCCGCCCATTGTGTGTACAGGAGAAAGTTCTAAGCTCCGCCCACCTGTATGATTGATCACGTGACTACTGCTACTACCTGGGCTTCCCTCCTGCTCAGTTGATCGCAGTAAGCCCTGGATCTCAGACGTGTATTCTCCCGCGTAGACAGAAAATAGTAATGGCTACCTTTAATATTGCACGTTCGACGTTTATGAAATGGTATTCTGCAAAGTGCCAAGATGTGGTGGATACTGAAAAACTCCCTATTCCACCCTCCTCTGGTGCTTTTAAGGCTACATTGAATCGTGTGAATGAGCAAGAGGTACAAATACTCTATGGCTATTCTGGCGAGAGCATTGTAGGATTTCGTAGTACAAGTGATGTATTGAACTATGTTGTAGGGCTAAACTTTATAAAAGCTTACATATACCATGAAGTAGAAGAAACAACACGTGCAGAGGAGAAGCAACGGATATGGATAGTGAGTCTTGTTCATGAGTGGTGTGACAAGCGATATTATGTCATGTTGCATCATACCGTTTAGTCGTACAATGCGACTGAGAATGTAAATCTTGTCATCATGGAGAATCTTAAGTATTTTTATCACTATATTAATATATATCATGACGAGGTTTGTAGTGGGGTTGTGGCTAATGGCCTGTGTGAGTTTTTAACAGACTTTAGAGACGAGTATCGATGGTTAAACAAAAATGAAAATTAATATGCATATGTTTCTCTCAAATAGTGCACCGGATTGTGAAGATGTTTAGTTTGTGGAAATGAACGTCTGGTGAGTGACAAAACATTAAAACCGATATTGCTTCATGTAGCGGAAAATTTCTCGAAACATCTACCCAATATAATGTGACACAGTATTCATGTTGTGGGTAAAAGTCTGCGTGTGTATTTAACAGAATTTAAAGATGAGTATCGTATGCTAAGCAAAAAGAAAAAAATATGGTCATATGCTTCTCTCAAATAGTACGCCGGAGTGTGAATAAAATGTGTTTAGTTCGTGAAAATCCCCCTATGCAAAAATGTCTGGTGCGTATTCTGGGGAGTGGGAGTGATAAAACATAAAAACGGGTATTATTTCATGTATCGGAAAATTTCTAAAAACACCTACCCAATATAATGGGATACAACTCTTCATGTTGGAACAGCGCCGTACACGTTTCATTAGCTTATCGTGTGACTCACTCCCATCGAGCCGATCCGTTGCATGTGGCTCATAGTTATCTCAGAGCTTGAACCGACTGGATGTCGCTCCTCGAATACGATGGAACTTCCTTTGAGCAGCATTCTCAACGCCGTGTACGATGTGTCCGTTACGAAGTCGTTGCGCGTGTTCAGGCGTAAATCCGGTGCCGTTAACTATGTACTGGAAACGACTTGTAGACAAACAAACAAACGGAATGTTGTTTATTTAATTGTTGAGGAGATGAATAGAATCTTCGTGATAGTTCGGAAGTGGAGTGAGGATCGTTATAAAATTCCTGCAGGTTAGGGTGCCACACTCTATAGGGGCAGTTTTTAGAATTTGGAAATTTCGAATGGCCCTTAGTCATATTGTTTGGTTGGATGAGAAAACCCTAAATATGAAGTTTGAGCCCGATCGAAGTACATTTAGAGGTTCCGCATCGACCGTTTCTGTTGTACCGTGTGTTCGAAATAATGGATTTATCTGGGAAACCTGTAACCATGGCACTATTACATATATACATTATACAGGGTTGAAAAAAACCATGGTTTAAAAAAAAAAAAAAAAAACCAATGGTTTTTAAAAAAAAAAAAAACCTAACTCAGATAACTCAATTAGGTACTGGTACTCAGAAATTAGAATTGCTGACTGTCTCATTTTTTAATTGGAAGATGTTAGATGTAAGAAGTGCTAACTTCACAAAAATGAAAATAAACCTAATAACAACATTTATATTTGTAGCTACATGCGTTTATAATGTAATTGATACAGGTAACTTCAATCCTTTTATGTGCAATGCCACTATTAAATAGGCCTGCTAGTGCAAGGTAGCTATATTATATACTACCGTACATACTAGGCTACCCTGAACTGATGGTTTTTAGGTCTTATCAATATAAATATAAGTTTTAGTTTTAGAGCTATTAGTTTATGAATTAAATAATTTGTGTTGTAAAAATTGAAATAATAAAAAAACAAAAAAAACAGAAAAACATGTTTTTTTTTAAATGGTTTAAACCATGGTTTAAACCATTTGGTTAAACCAGCCAACCCTGCATATATATTGCTATAATTTATGCATTTCATAAATTTAAATATTTATAATTAATATTTGCTTCTCATTGTATATATTTTCACTACTTTTCAGCATTGAGATCTGGCAACAGCGCAACGCCGGGTTAGTGTGGTGAGTCACACTGTCACAGTCTTCAGTCAATCAGTCTCCTTCACGCATTCAACGCGTGATCATCTCGTGATGGCTACCGCAAGCTCACTGAGATCCAAGACCGAGATATGGCTAATCGGACACGCCAACCCAAGCCCCTAACGGGAAACAGGTTACCTTCAAATGGTGAAGTGCTTCGCCGGTTTATACAGTTTCATAAGGTGCAAAAACAACTTCTAGCCGAGGCGGCGCGTAATGTGATCGTCGAGGTGTATACTTTCTGGGCTATGGCCAGAATCCCGACCATGACCTCCAAAAGCGCCGCGCGAAAACTGCTTAGACTTTACGACAATTGGCAGGCACTGCAGCGCAGCCGGAAGCGGTCCGGCGCCACAGGTGAGGCAGCCAGGGCGGCCTTCACCGAGGGACTCGATGACATTTTTGACGTGGCTCTCGACAACGCCCTCTCCGTCATCACCATCCAGGAGGATCGCGACTTCCTTCCTGCTCAACGCGAAAAGGGTCGCCGTGGTGTCATGTCCGGAGTGGACAAAATCCTCACTGGAATTGAGCAACGTGCATCCGCGCGTGAAGCTGCCAAAGAAAGGCAACGCCAAAAGCAATCAGAGCAATCACTGGCAACAGCAACCCTTACATCATCAAACTCATCGTCGTCGCCTAATTGCTCGACAGAAGAGGAAATCAATCCACCTACAAAGCGCCGTCGCAAAAAGAACATTATGACTCAAGACCTAGCGTCGGCACTGGACCGGACTAAAACAAGCAACCGTGGAGCCGTTCAACTCATGAAAGCAGCTGCTTCCAGTCTGGATATTCAAGACACAGATGAACTGGCTCTCAGTCACGAGACGATTCGGCGTTGGCGATTGCGTCATCGAGGGGAAATCGCCAAAGAAGTGAAGATGACGTACGATCCCAGTGTCCCGCTCATCGTTCACTGGGACGGGAAGATGGTCTCCGACTTCAGCGGCAAGAAGGTCGATCGCCTCGCCATAGTCGTGTCCGGCGACGGCGTCGACAAACTTCTCTCCGTGCCGAAGCTGCCTGCTGGAACTGGTCGCGCCCAAGCAGATGCTGTGCTGAACTCGTTGGATGACTGGGGAATCGCTGATCGTGTCGTCGGGCTCTCCTTTGACACGACAGCTGCCAACACGGGCGTCGTTTCGAGCGCTTGCGTCTTCATCGAGCAGGACCTTCACCGCCAGCTACTGAACCTGGCCTGTCGGCACCACATGCTAGAATTGGTGGCAGAGAAAGCCTTCATCGAGTGCATGGGCCCCTCCTCTGGTCCTGACATTAAACTGTTCTCGCGATTGAAGGAGCGCTGGCAATCCGTCTGCACCGACCAATTCAGCGCCATCTCCAAGGAAGACCTTACTAAGCAGCTGCTCAAGGCGCGAGACGATCTGATCGCGCGTTTCAAGGGTCATATCACCAAGGGCCAGCTGCAGGATGACTACCGAGAGCTCCTGGAGCTGGCGATCATAGCGCTTGGAGGCGTCCCCCAGCGAGGTGTGCGCTTCATGCGACCGGGCGCACTCCACCGCGCCCGGTGGATGGCCAAAGTGATATACGCCATCAAGCTCCACCTCTTCCGGCAGCAGCTCCCCATTAAGGCTCGCGAGGCCCGGGGCATCCTGCGCTTCGTAAACTTTGCGCTGCTGGTTTACATTCCGGCCTGGTTTACGGCGCCCCTTCCCGCCGCTGCCCCTCGAACTGACCTGGCGATGCTCAAGGCGCTGGTTGACTACGACAAGATGGACAAGGACGTGTCCAAGGCTACCTCCCCTGTGTTTCGACGACATCTCTGGTACCTGAGTGAACACCTGGCCGCCCTCGCTCTCTTCGATGACGACACTCCGCTGGAGGAGAAGAGTCGAATTGCGACGGCCATCAAGGATGTCGAGGGCACCGAGGAGCCACCCAAGCGCATTGCCCTGGACGTCTGCCCGGAGGAGCTCGAGCGAAAGACAGTCGCAGACTTTTGCACGACATCCAGCACGCTTCTTTTCGAGCGGCTCGCGATCAATACTTCTTTCCTAGAGTTGGAGCCGGCTACCTGGTCGAACAATGCGTCCTACCTGGCGGGGAAACGCCGTGTCTCTACGTTGAGCGTTGTCAATGTCCGGGCGGAGCGAGGGGTCGCGCTGATGCAGAACTACAATCTCGCACTCACCAAGGACGAGGAGCAACGGCAGTACTTGATGCAAGTCGTTGAGAAGCACCGCAAAGAGCACCCGAGCGCCCGCAGCGGAAATCTTTAACGGGTTTGGGAGTACTTTATGGTATATTTGAATTTGCTTCATTTTTATAGGGTGTTACTCCTATTAATCCTGTATAACAATGTATAATCGTATATACTTTATTTCTTAGTTATTATTTTGATTTATATGGCCAGTAGGCTCAGTATATTACTATGATTAATACGGAATAAAATGTTTTTTATTTTAATAATATTAAGTTGTTTTGTTGCAATAAAATTGAAATTGATTTAATGATTTTGTATTATTAATAACATTACACACAGAGAATAGTATCCTGCTACCCAGGCATGGTGGGACAAGTTTATTCCAATTAATTATGAAATAATGTTGAATAATATTGTTAAGGTGTTTGCACTGTTTGCTAGTTGCGTATTGTGTTGTTATAAGCTGGTTGCCGGTTGGTGTGGTTTGGATTACAAAGCATAAACGTATTAAGGTGAAACTTTGAAAAAAAACTTTTGAACCGCGACAAAATATTAATATAAAAAAATATTCGAGATGGAATAAACTTAATGCTATGGAAATATAGCTGTGACTGTCCTCTACGCCATGGTATATGATAGCATTTATATTGACATTGTACATGCTACTTTACCCCTTGGAGCTGGAGCAATTTCTTGGAGAAACTCATTACTTCTGACACGTGGTACGCCAGAGATGGTCGATGCGGAACCCCTAAATATCCTTCAATTTGGCTAAAATTTCATATTCAGGGCTTTTTCACCCAACCTAACAATCTCACAAAGGGCCGTCCTAAAAATCAAAAAATGATTTTTATGTGGCACCCTACAGTGCAGGTTAGTGAGACCCCCTCATATGCCGTTGTTTGTACGTTGTGTATAAATAACGATCGGCCATGCATTGATATACGGCTGATGTGGAAGAATGCTTCTGATAATAACGCTCTTGTCCCTATGCGTAACCGTTTCATCCTCGACAGAATGTTTGAAATCGTCGGATTCCGCAAGCAGAAGCCTATATTAGACGCACGTGTTACCGACATGCTTTATTTTGATACGGTTCTTGAATACGCATACACCGCTCTGCTCGATGGGTTTACCGAGTATAGGACTGAGCAAGGTGAGAATGGTCTACAGCTGGATGCTTATTTAAAAAGTTTAGACTCTTTGAAATATCATGAACTTTGGTACAAAGCACTTGAGCGGTACAGGGCTGAACTCACCTACACCGTTCACCCTGAAGAACTATTTCTTTATATAATGAGCAGTTGTCGTAACGACTCAGAAGATTATTTCAACTGTCGCTATGCAGTGTGAAGAAGAGTTCACGATTGAAAAGCTCGGGTTGGTAAAAATAAACACCCGATTGGAAAGAAGTATTTATAAACTTGTATTTAATAATGACGTTGTGGCTGACGATGACCTCTTTGTGTGTGCTTTTGATTGTATTCTAGACGTATTTAAAGATAACATGCCAACCGGGTGTAAAGTGGGCACAAAAATAGTACTGAACGATATGAAGGCCATTTATATAGAGTAGAGGTATCCCTATAACTTGAGCGGTGAAATAGTATTAAACCGCGTATACTGCGTAGTGCAAAGCAATAATGATGTGATTGTACACTCGATTACGTGTGAGTTTAATGTTTCGCGCAATAGAACAAAGTGAATGTATTTTGATGAATTATCAATATATTTAATTATTGAACATAATTGTGTGTGTGTGTATATATATATATATATATATACATTCAACTGCAAAGAACACGCAGTATAAATAACGTAAAGAACGACGCTTGTATAGGAGATATTCCGCGCAAGACGACGAGAGAGAGAGAACGAAACAAATGAAAAAATGAGGTAACCACCTGGGAATCGAACCCGGGATCTTCCGATTGCCGGTCAGACGCGATACCATTACACCATGGACCTCACTCTTCCAAATGCCGTAATTCTTCTACATACTCGCAGAAACCAATGCCCCAAGGGGGCACCTCCCGCATGCCGTAACATTATATACATTCAACTGCAAAGAACACGCAGTATAAATAACGTAAAGAACGACGCTTGTATAGGAGATATTCCGCGCAAGACGAGAGAGAGAGAACGAAACAAATGAAAAAATGAGGTAACCACCTGGGAATCGAACCCGGGATCTTCCGATTGCCGGTCAGACGCGATACCATTACACCATGGACCTCACTCTTCCAAATGCCGTAATTCTTCTACATACTCGCAGAAACCAATGCCCCAAGGGGGCACCTCCCGCATGCCGTTCATTTGTTTCGTTCTCTCTCTCTCGTCTTGCGCGGAATATCTCCTATACAAGCTTCGTTCTTTACGTTATTTATACTGCGTGTTCTTTGCAGTTGAATGTATATAATGTTACGGCATGCGGGAGGTGCCCCCTTGGGGCATGGTTTCTGCGAGTATGTAGAAGAATTACGGCATTTGGAAGAGTGAGGTCCATGGTGTAATGGTATCGCGTCTGACCGGCAATCGGAAGATCCCGGGTTCGATTCCCAGGTGGTTACCTCATTTTTTCATTTGTTTCGTTCTCTCTCTCTCGTCTTGCGCGGAATATCTCCTATACAAGCGTCGTTCTTTACGTTATTTATACTGCGTGTTCTTTGCAGTTGAATGTATATAATGTTACGGCATGCGGAAGGTGCCCCCTTGGGGCATTGGTTTCTGCGAGTATGTAGAAGAATTACGGCATTTGGAAGAGTGAGGTCCATGGTGTAATGGTATCGCGTCTGACCGGCAATCGGAAGATCCCGGGTTCGATTCCCAGGTGGTTACCTCATTTTTTCATTTGTTTCGTTCTCTCTCTCTCGTCTTGCGCGGAATATCTCCTATACAAGCGTCGTTCTTTACGTTATTTATACTGCGTGTTCTTTGCAGTTGAATGTATATAATGTTACGGCATGCGGAAGGTGCCCCCTTGGGGCATTGGTTTCTGCGAGTATGTAGAAGAATTACGGCATTTGGAAGAGTGAGGTCCATGGTGTAATGGTATCGCGTCTGACCGGCAATCGGAAGATCCCGGGTTCGATTCCCAGGTGGTTACCTCATTTTTCATTTGTTTCGTTCTCTCTCTCTCGTCTTGCGCGGAATATCTCCTATACAAGCGTCGTTCTTTACGTTATTTATACTGCGTGTTCTTTGCAGTTGAATGTATATAATGTTACGGCATGCGGGAGGTGCCCCCTTGGGGCATTGGTTTCTGCGAGTATGTAGAAGAATTACGGCATTTGGAAGAGTGAGGTCCATGGTGTAATGGTATCGCGTCTGACCGGCAATCGGAAGATCCCGGGTTCGATTCCCAGGTGGTTACCTCATTTTTTCATTTGTTTCGTTCTCTCTCTCTCGTCTTGCGCGGAATATCTCCTATACAAGCGTCGTTCTTTACGATATATATATATATATATATATTTCTCCTGTACTGCTATATTGATGGCTATACGTTTTGTATTTCTTATTTTTTATTTTTTTTTATTTTGTGCAGTAAAAGATAAACTGTATTTATTTTCAATATATTTAATTATTTAATATAATTGTGTATATATATATATATATATATATATTTCTCCTGTACTGTTATATTGATGGTTATATTTTATTTTTTGATTATATACATAATCCTTTTTCATATTTCTTATACTATTATTATTTTTAAATTTTTTTTTATCATTCCAATGTATATTTATCTTCTATATATTTCTGATTCCAATATCTCGTCTAAATAAACAGAATGATGTAATGGTGTTTTATTTAATTCTTTTGGTTGTAAACGATATTATTATTTAATTATACCAAATGGCTGGTTACGCCTTCTAAGACAACCGACAGATTTCTAAGCCAACTGTCAATAATATATGCTTTAATTAAATAAATAGCACAATCTGGCAACTCAACCTGTACAAGCCATTTACGCCTTCTAAGCCAACTGGCGGATTTACACCTAATAAGACAGCGGGCACTCAGATGAAGTCTTACTATGCACTTGGCTCCTGCCAGGTGAACACCTCTCTTACTTTCTCTCCTTCTCCTCTCTTTCTCTTGGGGGATAACTCCACCTCCAAGTTGCATAACCCCTTTTTTCTCTTGCAACATTCCCCCTCCCAATCATTGCATAACCCCCTCCCCCCTTTCATTGCATAACCCCCTTGTTGCATAACCTCAATGCAGCATCTTGTAACATTGATTAATATTTGCAATTGCATTGCAACATTCCTGCATTCTCCCTTTTTGCGCCCATGCTACTCACGCCTTTGAAGCCATGCTTAGTGGGACCAGAGTGTTCTGCCTCGTCCACGAGACCACAACCTCTCCTGCCCTCACTCATCCGGCGCTGCAGCCTTATTAAGTCCTTTGGCCGCTACAACAATCCGTCGCCACACGGCCCGATCCGTTGTCAACTCCTGGAGGTTCTTCCCCAGATATTCCAAATCTTCTGAGATCTTATCCTTCCATCTAGTTCGTGGATGTCCTCGGGCCTTCGATTTTCTGGAATTCATTCCCATATCTTTCTTATATTTCTATCTTCTCCTGCACTAACCACATGTCCTGCCCATCTTAGGCGTGCTGTTCTTATGATGTCCGTTACCTGAGGTTGCAGGGTTAGAGCTCTCACTTCGCTTGCATATCTCCTTCTCCAATGATTTAGCGCTTCATCATAGACTGATTCACATATGCTTTTGAGGATATTGTTCTCAAAGCTTTCTAGTTTTTTCTCCTGTGTTTGGGTAATACTCCAAGTTTTCGCACCATATGTAATTACAGGAAAAATTACACTATTATAGTTGCGTAACTTTGTTCTTCTTGATAAGACTCTTGATTTTCGTAAAGGTCTTAAAGCAGCTACCCCGCGACTTCCAGATCTTTGCCTTGCTTTTAGTTCAATGTCTACTTCATTGTTTGGTGTTATCACTGATCCAAGGTAGCAAAAATGTAGAACTTTTACTATCTCCAAGTCATCTATGACTTCAGTGCCTTCTCCAAAATGGTAGTACTCCGGTTACTTGCATGCAACACCTTAGTTTTAGTTGCATTTATTGCTAGCCCAAGTCTTTCAGCATTTTCACTCAGTGCTCTCACCTTTCCTTCCATATTAGCTTCATCTCCCATCATGATGTCTACATCATCTGCTTAGGCCAATCTCGCCACAATTTAATTTTTAATCTCGACCTCTCCCTGCTCGTCATCCAACTTTCTCATAACCCATTCGAGACCCACGTTGAATAATAAGGGTGAAAAAAGGCATCCTTGTCTTACCCATGTATTCATCTTAAAAGCATCATCTATCTGGAAAACCATTTTCACTACTGCCCTACTGTTCTCATACATACATTTTACTACTCTCTCTCTCTCTCTCTCTCTCTCTATATATATATATATATATATATATATATATATATATATATATATGATGAATAAAACCACGAAGAAAAGGAAACACAGAATGGTGCTCAAGCGCTTTCGTCTAATGACATCCTCAGGAACACTGAAGTACATAAAGAGTTACAGCCTATATAAAGGGTACAGAAAAAAAAAATATATATATATATATATATACATATACCCGAGAAAAATGGAAGTACTAAAATATTTTTTGACAAAGTATCATGTCAATAATAACACTCGTACTTTGTCAAAAAAAAAAAAATTTTAGTACTTCCATTTTTCCCGGGCTTTTTAGGCATTGCTAATGTACTTAAACTTTTGGATATTAATGTAGTATTTTCATATAACAATATTGTGAAAAATATCATAGTAAAAAATAGCCCTACCAATAATTCAGGCATTATCTATAAAATTGGTTGTAAACAATGTGATTCCTTTTACATAGGTCAGACGGGAAAGGATTTGCACACACGTTTAAAACAGCATCAATATTCCGTTAGAACAGGACAGTTGTCCAGTGCCCTTTTTGTCCATTTGTCAGAGTTATCCCACTGTATTGATTGGAATAATGCTTCAGTTTTATTTCACTCTAGCAACATTGTTAATAGAAATATTCTTGAGTCTGCCATTATCCAACTTACAAATAACTTCAACATAAGCAAAGGTCTTTTTCAACTCGATCCTGTTGTTTTGAATTCCTTCAGAACAGATTTAGATAAGAAAGGTAGAACGCTAAATCCTTGGTAAACTTGTATGCCACCCTAATAACTTTTATTTTTCAATTTTTATATACAAAAAGGGCAGAGTGCTAAAACCCGGGCAGATTTAGTATAAATTTGTATATTTTTTTTTATCTATAACATTGGTTGGAAACAATTCATTTAATCTTGTGCTAAAAATCGATAATTTTTCAATTTTTATATACAAAAAGAGCAGAGTGGTAAAACCCGGGCAGATTTCCAGTATAAATTTGTATATATTTTTTTTATCTATAACATTGGTTGGAAACAATTCATTTAATCTTGTGCTAAAAATTGATAGTTTTTCCTTATAAATTTGTGTGCCCCTCCCACAATCCTTTAATTTTGTTTCTCCGTTTATTGTATATATATATATATATATATATATATATATATTTTTTTTTTTTTTTTTTCTATAACCTATATATAGGCTGTAACTCTTTATGTACTTCAGTGTTCCTGAGGATGTCATTAGACGAAAGCGCTTGAGCACCATTCTGTTTCCTTTCCTTCGTGGTTTTATTCATCATAAATATTTTTCACGTGTTACTTTCGTGAAATAATTTTCATATATATATATATATATATATATGTGTGTGTGTGTGTGTGTGTTTACAGGTATAGGGCTACGTCGTGGCCGATGTCGTAACACCGCTTCCCGGAGATCAGCGAAGTTAAGCGACATTGGGTCTGGGTAGTAGTTACAAGGAGTTACAAGGAAAAGAAGTACCTCAAAAGGCCTTGCGGCCCATACCGAGGAGGTACCAATGGCAACGGGTGCCACGGAAAATTTTCTACACACTCAAATAGTGTGCAAAATTTGGTCTAACCTTTTCTTGAACTGATCCACAGAGGAACTGTTCACAACTTCTGAAGGTAACCTGTTCCATGTGTCACAGATCTTATACGTAAAGTAATTCCCACACACACTAGTCCTAAACCGTTTCAAATCCAACTTCCAACCATTGTTGCGAGTTGGGTTATCATTTAAACTAAACATACTTCTAAAATCGACATCGTTGAACCCGCGTAAGAGCTTGAAAACCTTGATCAGTTGACCGCGCAGCCTCCGAGTTTCAAGCGAAAACAAGTTCAGGGCGCGTAACCGTCGATTGTAGCCCATATGCCTAACGGAAGGGATTAACTTTGTGGCCCTCGCCTGCACTCGCTCCAGCCTCTCAATATCTTTCCTGAGGGAAAGAGGAGAGAGAGGAGAGAGAGGAGAGAGAGAAGAGAGAGGAGAGAGAGGAGAGAGAGGAGAGAGAGAAGAGAGAGGAGAGAGGAGGAGGAGAGAAGAGAGGAGAGAGAGGAGAGAGAGAAGGAGAGAGGAGAGGAGAGAGAGGAGAGAGAGGAGAGAGAGGAGAGAGAGAGGAGAGAGAGGAGAGAGAGGAGAGAGAGTTACAAGGAGTTACAAGGAAAAGAAGTACCTCAAAAGGCCTTGCGGCCCATACCGAGGAGGTACCAATGGCAACGGGTGCCAGGGAAAATTTTGTAAAAGTTTATTTTTCTTTCAACTATCCTAGCAGTAGTAGAAAACTGGATAGAAAAGTAGAAGGCTCTCTCCCCACCCTCCGCTCACTCCCTGCCAGAGGCAGGTACGGAAAAAGGTTGAAGAAAATACCTTGACCTGGAAAAGTAGCCAAGGAAATTTTACAGGAAAGTGGAGAATATATAAATAGCTCAATATTTAGCTTGCTCACAGAGACACCGTGCAAGCGATCTCCTGCAGAGTTTTCTTATGTTTTAGTCTTGAACTATGAGAGTATTCAGTACTTTGTCTAGCCTATTTTTAAACACATTTACACTTTGACTGGAAACAACCTCTGAGGGAAGTTGGTTCCAGATATTAACTATTTTATAGGAAAAGAAATTTCCGCAGACAGAGGTCCTAAATGTCTTTACACACTCAAATAGTGTGCAAGATTTCGTCTACCCTTTTCTTGAACTGATCCACAGAGGAACTGTTCACAACTTCTGGAGGTAACCTGTTCCACGTGTCACAGATCTTATAAGTAAAGTAATTCCCACACACACTAGTCCTAAACCGTTTCAAATCCAACTTCCAACCATTGTTGCAAGTTGGGTTATCATTTAAACTAAACATGCTTCTAAAATCGACATCGTTGAACCCGCGTAAGAGCTTGAAAACCTCGATCAGTTGACCGAGCAGCCTCCGAGTTTCAAGCGAAAACAAGTTCAGGGCGCGTAACCGTCGATTGTAGCCCATATGCCTAACAGAAGGGATTAACTTTGTGGCCCTCGCCTGCACTCGCTCCAGCCTCTCAATATCTTTCCTGAGGGTGGGCGACCAGAACTGCACAGCATATTCCAGGTGCGGCCGAACAAGGGAATTGTACAGAGAGAGCACAATCTCCTTGTTCCGAAACTGAAATTGCCTCCTGATATAACCCAATAGTTTCTGGGCTTTCTTTTCCACCTCTACACACTGCTTCGTAAACTTAAGGTCGCTGCTAATTACCACACCCAAGTCCTTTTCTAAATCAGTCACCTCGATATGACTCCCCAACATCGAGTAGTCCGACTTGGGAGACCGTCCTCTGCGCTCAAATTATGTAGCGACCCATGGATCCCACGTAAAGCTGTAGGTCCCCTCCGTCATATGACCTTAGATGTTGCGAAGGAGGTTAAACAACCCCAATTAAAATAGATATATATATATATATATATATATATATATATATATATATATATATATATATACTGTATATATATATTGCATAACTAAAGTTACTTGGACAATGTATCAGAGCTGCAGACAAAATAAAACTAAAAAAAATTCTAGAACAACAGTTGCATGTTAATGTAAACTGAATATAAAGTCACTTTTAACATTTAGAAGTCGGAGTTTACTCACAGGCTGTTGAGACACTCAGAAGAGTTGCCAAGACGAAGAGTACAATTGGGCGATTCATCCTTAATGGTTGAAGTCTTTTCTGGAAAGGATTTCATTGAAACTTTTATAATACCAAAGCTACTTAATTATATAACTTTCGTTAACCTTGGTTTTGCTTCCGCCCGAATTGTTCATACTGACAAAGTTCAATTTTGTTGCTCGCCTTAGACCTACAGTTTAATGTGGAATCCGAACTACGCCCCATCACGGTCGGTCAACAACTACAAAGTCCTTGCCCAGACTCGACCTCATGTTCTCCCAATCAGCAGCCCAGCGACTTAACCACTAAGCTACCTATGGTACCCATTTATCTACCAACCAACTTTTTTTATTGCGTGGAAGGATGAACAGCTGGGTTATTTATCTGTGTGCCGGCTGCCGTCACCAGGAATTGAACCCAGGGCCGATAGATTCGTAGTCAGCGATGCTAACCAGTACACACCGAGGCATATATATATATGTGTGTATATATATATATATATATATATATATATATATATATATATATATATATATATATACGGTGAGGTGAGAACCACTATTGTTTTAAATTTTGGAATTTTAGCACATAGTTAGAATTTTAGCAAAAGTACTTGCTTCCATTAATATGTAAAACAGATAACGCTCGAATAACACGTTTCTCACTAAATTTGAAACTTACAGTAACTGTGAAATTTTGTATTCGAGAAAAATTCTTTTACGTTTTAAGAATTTGGTTTGTTGTTCAATCTAACTTAATATGAACTATACAGGATTAAAATATTGATCCTTCAAGACGTGAAGTATATATATATATATATATATATATATATATATATATATATATTATATATACTCAAGGTGTCCGAAAAGTCAGTTCACCGAGGAAAATGTTTTCTCCTGATGATTATTCTGAACATTATGACAATTTTTTTTACAGCAAAAAGCCAGCATGTTTTCAGGACAGCTCTTAGGCAATGATAAGGAACTATGTAAAGCAATTTGCCGGTCAACCGTTGACAGATACAAGATGTGCATCGAACAACATGGACGACATTTTGAACAGTTATTGTAACCAGAACTATTCTCATGTTTTGTAAATATGTTTCAGAAATTTTTTTCTTTGCTTTCTTATGTTTTGTAAATATATTTATGAAACAAGTTTTTTTTTTTGTAGTAAACTCACCTCAGGAGAACATTTTCTTCGGTAAACTGACTTTTGGGACACCCGGTATATTAAAAATATAAACAGTAAAATTCGATGCTTACTTTATGGGGAACGAACTATAAGTGAACAGTCTTTCACTGAAATAAAACCACTTCTGAAGGACCTTTCATGTTCATCCCTTTTTATACGTTTTAACCCAACCCAAATCCTTTGAATGGCTTTTTATTACCTAAGTAACACAATAGGTTAAATGACCATGTCCATTTCGCTTATAATTCACATATTTTCAACAGCCTCCTTTTCTATGATGTTATATAACCTTAGTTAGCCTTGTTTTGCTTCCACCCGAATTATTCACTTTGACGAAGGTCAAGCTTGTCTCTCCGCCTTAGACCTACAGTTTAACGTGGAATCCGAACCACAACCCAGCACGGGCGGTCAAAAATTAGAGAGTCCTCGCCCGGCCTCAAACTCATGACGTCCCGATCAGCAGCATAGCGTCTTAAACACTAGGCTATCTAGTATGGGTGTGTGTATATTATATATATACATACGGCATATATATATATATATATATATATATATATATACGAAAGCGCTATAGCACCATTCTGCGTTTCCTTTCCTTCGTGGTTTTATTCATCGTAAATATTTTTCATGTGTTGCTTTCGTGAAATAATTTTCATATATATATATATATATATTACTTCGTTAAGTGGCTTATAAAAATCTGTACGAGTAATTATATTCAGTGAATGATGATATCTGATATGTATAAAGCGAAAACTCAATTCGTTCGTAAATCCATACTATTTTCTGCAAATTTAGAACTTCTATGAATTATAGACATTACAGACAATACAGGCACTACATTTTCGTATGTATATTTATTTTCCTTTTCTACTGAGGACAGCCCATCATCTTATGAAAAATAGACATGGAAAGTGACTGTTTAGGATCTATTTCATTTATCATTATTATAAATGAAGAGTTACAAGGAGTTACGAGGACAAGAGGAAGCTTCAAAGACTTTCCTGCTACTATACTGAGTAGTATTATACCCCACATTGAATAATAACTGTGATATGATTATTCAATGTGGGGTATAATCAAAGATAGAGTTTACGTCCAGAAACCTCGGGACTTCGATCACACGAAGACTTTGATACGCCAAGAGTTCGAGACGTTGAATAATAACAAAGAACTGTGCTGCGCTATTTGTTGTTCAGTGGTTCAGAGATGCAACGTATGTATTGAACATGATGGAGGACACTTTGAATAATTTCTGTAGTAAATGATAAATATTATTCTTCATGAGGTGATTCCATTATTCTCGGTAAACCGACAGTAGTGTGGGCCCAAAATGGACGAGTGCAATGCAATTGCAACTGTTGCATAATGTTGCAAGAGTACCACCACCCCCACCACCCTTGGTGCCAACCCCCACCCCCCTTTGTTGCAAGCCACCCACCCCCTTTTGTTACAAGGCACCCCATAGTGCCAACCCCCATTTGTTGCAAAGCACCCCATAGTGCCAATCCCCCTTTGTTGCAAGGCACCCCAAAATGGGGGAGGGGAAATGTTGCAAGAGCAACAAGGGTTACGCAACTTGGAGGCGGAGTTATCCCCCAAGAGAAAGAGAGAGGAGAAGGAGAGAGAAAAAGGAAGAGGTGTTCGCCTGGCTACTGCCAGGTGCATATAAGGACTTCAGCCGAGCCGCCATTGTCTTATAGGACCCCTAATCAGCTAGTTGGCTTAGAAGGCTGAGTTGCCAGTTTGCGTTTATTTATTTAATTAAAGCATATATTAAGGCTTAATCCGCCGGTTGGCTTAGAAGGCTGAGTTGCCAGTTTGCGTTTATTTATTTAATTAAAACATATATTAAGGCTTAATCCGCAAGTAGTCTTAGAAGGCTGAGTTGCAAGTTTGCGCTATTTATTTGATTAAAACATATATTAAGGCTTAATCATCCAGTTGGCTTAGAAGGCTGAGTTGCCAGTTTGCGTTATTTATTTAATTAAAGTGTATATTAAGGCTTGATCAGCCAGTTGGCTTAGAAGGCTGAGTTGCCAGTTTGCGCTGTTTATTTAATTAAGTATATATTCTGGCTTAATCAGCCAGTTGGCTTAGAAAGCTGAGTTGCCAGATCGCGCTGTTTATTTAATTAAAACATATATTCTGTCTTATTCCGCCAGGAGGCTTAGGAGGCTTCTTTGAAGGCATAAATGGCCTGTATATAACCACCGAACGAATTAAAAGCGAACATACACTCACCGACTGTACGCCCATAAACCCCCTATTATCACACACACACACACACACACACACACACAACAATCGTATAGACTTTTAGGGGCTCGTCCCATCAACAGGAGATGGTGAAATGAGGGCTACGACTTTTAGGAGCTCACCCATCAACAGGAGATGAGGGCTACGACTTTTTAGGAGCTCAACCCATTAACACCACGTATCCGATATGAGGGCTACGACTTTTTAGGAGTTCACCCCATTAACACCACGTATCCGATATGAGGGCTACAACCAAGCGTCCAAACGATTGGTGGTGAAACCAACCAACAGCCAACTCCTGGTAGACCGTCACTAAATACGACCAATAGACAGACCTATTACACAAATAGGATTATTGCAAAACTCGATCATGTTGTTTATCTCCATTTCTCAGTTGCCGTATCTAGTTGAGTTGCCAGTTTGCACTATTCATTTAATTAAAAGATATATTCCGCCTTAGAAATCCGCTTTAGAAACCAATCAAATGATATACTGTAATTAAATACCGTGTACCAAAAAAAGGAATAAATAAAACGCCAATACATCATCCTGTTTATTTAGACGAATTAATGGAAATAAATATATAGAGTGATCCAGAGAAATTGGACCCAAAAGAAACCCCTGTAACTCAAAGTATAAGTCCTTTTATAAAATCATACGCATCATTCGAAAGAGGATAGTTACAAGTTTGTACAGGATTGTATAGGTTTTGACAACACAAGACAAGATAAGATACAAAACAAAATAAATGTGTTAGTTAAAACTAACCCTTCAAGATGACTGCATGGACTGTGGAACAGCTGCGTTTCATAACTGAGCAATATTATGAGCATGGAAGAAGTGTAGTTTCAGCTCAAAGATCTTTCAAGACAAATTTTCAGATGTCAAAATCACCTTCTAAGAAAGTAATCCGTCGGTGTGTCAGAAATTTTTCCCTAACTGGCAGCATTGGAAAAAGAAAACCAACTGGAAGAGTGCGCACAGCAAGGATAGACGAGATCATTAACAGAACTCATGAAATTGTACAGGATAATCCTAACATAAGCATCAGACGTGCTTCTCAGCTGTTAGGAGTTGGATATGGAACAACACACCGTATATTCAAGCAAAATTTAATGCTCTTTCCATATAAAATTCAAACAGTGCAACAACTAAACGATGGAGATTTCGCACGAAGACGACAATTCTGTCAATGGATCCAACAGAAGGTAAATGACACCACCAATTTTCTAGCAACTTTGATTATGTCAGACGAAGCTCATTTTCACTTGAATGGAACTGTAAACAAACAAAATTGTCGTTTCTGGGCAACAGAAAATCCATTGAATATTACCGAAGTCCCGTTGCATAGTCAGCGTGTAACTGTTTGGTGTGGTCTTACTGCATCTCAGATCATAGGGCCGTACTTTTTCGAGGATTTCACCGGAAACACGGTCACTGTAAATGGTGATCGCTACGAAAAAATGTTGACCGATTTCCTTATTCCTAAATTAAGAGATCTTTGTCTAGAAAACCACTGGTTCCAACAAGACGGAGCTACCTGCCATACCACGAGGAACTGCATGGTAGTTTTGCGTCAAACGTTTCCAGGCGAGTTAATCTCAAGATTTGGAGACGTTGAATGGCCCGCAAGGTCTCCGGATTTTTCCCCCTTAGATTATTATCTCTGGGGATATTTAAAGAGTAGGGTCTACAGAAATAACCCAACGACCTTGCAAGAATTGAAGGCCGCCATCACAAATGAGATACAGGCCATACCACCGCACACTCTTGCAAAAGTGATGCAGAACTTACAAGCGAGAACACTGGAATGCATGGCAACTAATGGAGCACATTTGAAAGGACTCATTTTTAAAAAATAAATATTTCATAATAAACTTGTAACTCTACTCTTTCGAATGATATATAGTTTTTATGAAAGGAATTAAATATTAAGAATATTTGGCTTTTTTTTATGGGTCCCATTTATCTGGATCACCTAGTACATCGGGATATATATATGGTCAAAAATAATAATAGCATCATGAACGGGAAATATATAATAAAAAATATACAAAACGGTGCATTATCAATATATTAGTACAGGAAAAATATATACAATTATATTAAATATATATAATCAGAAATATACAAAACGTTGTATTATCAAAATATAAGTACAGGAAAAATATACAGTTATATTAAATATATTAATAATATACGAAACGTATAATCAAATGCATATTAGTACAGGAAAAATATATAGTTATATTAAATATATTGAAAATATACGAAACGTATAATCAAATGCATATTAGTACAGGAAATATATACACAATTTAAATATACATCCTTTATGATCTACGGCACAAAACGCTAAACTCACACGTAATAGAGTCTACATCCACATCGCTATTACTTTCTACGACATGGTAAAACCGTCCAAGCATCACTTTACCGTTTAACTGATACGGAGGTCTATACTCGACATAAATGACTTTCATATCATTCAACATTATTTTTGTACCCACTTTACACCCGGCTGGCAAGTCATCTTTAAACACGGCTAGAATACAATCAAAAGCACGCACAAAGAAGTCATCGTTAACTACAACATCATTATTAAATACAAGTTTATAAACACGCCTTTCAAATCGGGGTTTTTTTCTTACCGTCCCGAGATTTTCAATCGTGAACTCTTCTTCACTCTGCATAGCGGCAGTTGAAATTATCTTCCAAGTCGTAACGACAGCTATTCATCATATAGAGGTACAGCTCTTCAGGGTGAACAGTGTAGGCGAGCTCAGCCCTGTACCGCTCAAGTGTTTTGCGCCAAAGTTCAGGATATTTCGAAGAATCTAAACCTTTTAAATATACATCCAGCTCTAAGCCATTCTCGCCCTGTTCATTCCTACATTCGATAAATCCGTCGAGCAGAGCGGTGTACGCGTATTCAAGAACCGTGTCAAAATAAATCATATCCGTAACATGGGCGTCTAATATTGGCTTCAGCTTGCGGAATCCGACGATTTCAAACATTCTGTCGAGGATGAAACGGTTTTGTGTAGGGACAAGAACGTTATTATCAGATGCATTCTTCCACATCAGTCGTATATCAACGCATGGCTGTTCGTTATTTATACACAACGTGCAAACAACGGCGTATGAGGGGGCATCACTAATCTGCTCTCTTCTTGTGCCTACACCTGCAGGTATTTTGTAACGGTCCTCCCCCAATTTATCAACTATCACGAAGACTCTATTCATCTACTCAACACTTAAATAAATAACATTACGTTTGCTTGCTTGCCTGCAAACCGTTTCAAGTAGATAGTTAATGGTGCCGGTTTCACGCCTGAACACAAGCAATGACTTCGTCACGGAGACATCATAGGCGTTGAGAATGCTTCTCAAAGGAAGTTCCATCGTGTTCGCACGTCCACTCGGTTCAAGCTCTGAGATGACTATGAGCCACAGGTGGCCGGATCGGCTCGACGGGGTGGGATGAGTCACGCTGATGAAACATGTATGGGTTTGTTCGAACTCGTATGTTTCGCGAGGTAAACGAGTGGGCGGCACGGGAACGCGTCACACTGCTAAAGCGTGTACAGGCTTGTTCGAACACTCTTCGACAAACAGAATTTCCCGAAACGAATTAAATGTTTTATCACTCACCACACGTTCATTTCCACAAACTAAACATCTTTACAAACCGGCGCGCTATTAGAGAGAAACATATGTCCATATTTGGCCTTTTTGTTTAACAAGCGATTCTCGTCTCTAAAGTCTGTTAAAAACACAGCCCATTAGCCACAACCTCACCACAAACCTTATCATGATATATATTAATATAGTGGTAAAAATACTTAAGATTGTGCATGATGACAAGATTTACATTTTCAACAGTAGGATACGGGTAGTCGGTATGGTATAACATGATATAATACCGTTTGTCACACCACTCATCCACGAGACTCACCACCCATAACCGCTGTTTATCTTCTGAACGTGTTGCTTCTTCTACAACGCGGTATATGTGAGCCTTTATAAAGCTTAGGTCTATAACATACTTCAATACATCGTCTGTACTGCGAAATCCTACAACCCCCTCGCCAGAATACCCGTAGAGTATTTGAACATCTCGGTCCTTCGCACGGTTCAATGTAGCCTTAAAAGAGGCAAAGGAAGGGGGAATGAGTTTTTCAGTATCCACCACATCTATGCACTTTGCAGAATACCACTTTATAAATGTTAAACACGCGATATCAAAGGTAGTCATTACTATTTTTCTTCTACACGAGAGAATACACGTCTGAGCTCAAGGGTATACAGAGGTCAACGGCGTACGCAGGGATAGAGGCATGCTCATGTAGCGGCATGACTCACGTTGCTGGTCTTACAGTGGGCGGGGCTTAGCTTTTTACTGTACACACGCACGCACGCAAAGGAGAAAGTGAAACGCTAGTTGAAACACGATTTATTTAATAAACGAAATATTCAAGGTATATATATTTACAAATACGTCTAATAAATAAGTTATAAATAGACATATCAAAGATTATGGCATCCAAAGGGCACGGTATCATAGGTACCAGGCACCTGGTAGCGTTTCCTATAGGTGTTACGGCACACCTTTGTACCCACTAAGTTCCTTCACGCACCCCAGCTTCTGTGCCCGAAAATTGTGGGTACCTACATTCAGTTGAGGCGGGCGGTCACCCTTATCATCTTCCAAGCACACTAACTCCTTCAACGAATCAAAGTTAACAACCCGCTGATTCGCATGGTTAAGCGTGATACCCTTAGCCTTCCCGACATACTTCGTATCATCCCCTATCCTCACCCGTACCCCATAGGTTTTTGGCCCTGTTGACACATACGAGTCTGCGTATGCGATGTCTCCATACTCATTCTTGATCTCGTCAGTTAGCTCTCCGAGGAACTCCCCAATAGCGGGCATGTATTCACCCCTCCTCGCAGTGAATATCACGCTATCTGTATCGGCATACAAAACCCTCCGCACAAGAGAATGCAATAGGCCCAAAAGTTTCATGCGTGCGTAGGCTGTTGTGAAGCTGGCTACAGGAATGTTTGTAACCCGTGAGGTATCTGTGGGCAATTCGGTATTGTTGTACTTTATTATGTAAGTATTACCTACATTCACAATCTCCATGACCTCTTTATCGGGTGCGTTGGCGTAATCCAAGACTTCACTATAACTTTGTGCCAAAGGAACGTTCCCTTTGCCGGTATTCTGTGCAAATTTTCCCCAAAGACTGTTTAGTCACAACTTTGCTCTAAAGCGCTTGCCAGGGTTCTTTACAATTTGGGTACGATCAAGTTGTATACCTTCACGGTCACGGTAACGCTGAATATAAGACGTTTTTTCAACTTCGGTATCAAACCCTCGCGGATATCTTGAAGCCTCAACATTATCCTTCAAAACTGCGTTTATATATGGTGTGAAAAGGTTGGGTAGCTTCTGAAACCTCCACACCTCATGTCTCTTCATTATTCTATACCCATAGCAAACGGCTAGATCCAGTTCAGGGCTTGTGTATACACCTCTGATCTTACGCTGGTGGGGCGTATGGTCACAATCACGATTGTTCTCTTCTGCGCACATCACGCACAGGGGAAACATGAGCTTGTGATCTATAACGACGGGTAAGATCGGCATCCATAAATCGCAAGGGGGGAGCACATCTACGAAAGAGAGTTCAAAGTAGCACTCATTCAAGTTGGCCGAAAACTCCTCGATGGTTGGTATAGCGGGACCCACTATTTTTTCAGGTGCGCCAACGGGGTACGGGTTGTTCTTCATCACGTAGGGGTATAAAGAACAGAAGTCGTAGTAATGGAGCTTCACACCCTCCGTAGGCGGAAAGTATAGCTTGAAGGGATTTGTACGTCCTCTGAACAAGCTATCACCGCATTTGAGAGGATCCTGCACCATTGAACGTTTGATCGTGTTTATTTCTTCACGGTACTGTCCATCTGCCTCCATCCGTGCATCATACTCATGCTCCCACAAAACTTTGTGAGTGAACTGGGAGCCTATAAGTTGATCGCGAGTGCGGGTCCACGCAAGACAGTCGGCTGGCGATCTACCCTGGATATCTCTTACGATACCACACTCCGGACTGGGGCACCCGTGCCACCAGCAGCCGTTAAAGGAGTACACAGTCTTCTCACCAGTGGTACGGTTTTCACTTAGCCCATCAACCCAAAAAACACGACCATTAACCTTATGGGTACTTCGCCCGTGTTGCGAGGATGCTTTATCTATACACCTGTCTGCTGTTGTAGGTGTATGAGCTAGTAAATAGCATTATGAATTTATGACCATAACTGCGGGGTTGTTTCTGTGGATAATGGCTAGGGTGTCTTTAGATATGAAGTTGTTCTTGAACACCGTAAAACATAATGAGGCGGTGGTGGTTGCGACTTGCAACGGATCGCATTTGAAACGGCCTATGTACATCCTTCTAAATTCTTGGAAACATACTCTAAGCACGCGCACATCATACACGCAATAACCCTCACATTCATCAGCTATATTATAAGGATTAGATTCATTAAAACTGTTGTAGTATCGGTCAAAACCTTCACGCTCATCTGTACTCATACATTCATAGTTAAAGTAATGTTTGGGTGGTGGTAGTCCTACGTAAATTAAAGTTTCGCTAGTGAGGAATGTGTAAGGGAAATATCCTTCAGCGGCTACGCCCATTACCTTGGGTAGCTTTGCTAATTTACAAAGTGTTAATAATAAAGTGTCTTTAAACTGTACATTACCTCTTATTTGCATCTATATTATCATAGTTTGTTGCCTCTTTTCAAGGGATCACCTGTAAATATCTAAGACGACTCGTGCTCAAGCAACTCCTTATAAAGGAACTGTGTGTCAAATTTTGTCCCGTTATGGGCGAGAATGTACACAGTCATTTTTTTGAACTTGTCCGCTAACTTGACAATATAGGACACAAAGAGTTTTACAGGGCTATCGTGGGCACTCGTTTTAAAAACGTTTGTCCGTTTACCACATTTATGACACTCATCACACTCGATCTCCATACACTCCTCACAGATAGTCTTGCTCACAAGTAAATGCGGAATAACCTCTTTGGTTTCAGCGTTTGTGTATGTTTCTATATCGTAGTATACAGTTATACAAGGGTTGTTTTTTGGCTAAGCGTCTTTCATATAACATACATGTTTTACACGTTTGTCCGTTTACCACATTTATGACACTCATCACACTCGATCTCCATACACTCATCACAGATAGTCTTGCTCACAAGTAAATGCGGAATAACCTCTTTGGTTTCAGCGTTTGTGTATGTTTCTATATCGTAGTATACAGTTATACAAGGGTTGTTTTTTGGCTAAGCGTCTTTCATATAACATACATGTTTTACCCCAACCGCCTTATATTTCTCATGGCATGTAGAACAGTGAATTTCATCATATTTGTGCTTGAAATTTCCCCAATTATCCATCATATGAAACATACCATATTCACAGATTCTCATTTTCCTAAACGTACCATTTGATTTATAGAGCTCAAAACAGATATTATTGAGCAAACTCGATACACCCCTTACACAAATCATGATGTCGTCCATATTTTCGACTTTTATCATAACTCGTGTAGAGGTCCCTTATATTACGGATTGGGAGATACGTTGCCCCTGACAATCCAAAAATAAGTAGGGGTCTTGTACAGTCTCTCACACAGCTTTTAAAAACATACACAGTTGAACGACGGTCATCCAGTCCAAATACAAATATAAGAAACATTAATTTCCTGTTCTACCCTTCTCAGTTCTCCAGGACCCATATTACAGTCAAACTCAAGTTTACAATCTACAGCTAGTTTACGGGCACGCTCCACTACCGTAGGCAGCCAAATGTTTTTGACCCGTGTATTTAGTACAGTAAACATACGGGCCAAGACTACTGCTATAAAGCCGCAACCACGATCGACGTTTATATGCCGTCTAAAAATTGCCTGAGAATTGAAGTTAAGAGTATAAGGTGTGGCACTATGACCCGCAACACGGAATACACGGTCAATATTTACCGTGAAGTTGTCCATATTGAAGGCTATACTACTTTGAGAAGCCTGCATTATACGGCCTAATATATACTCTATATCTTCAGCCGCCAAACGTCTGAACGGTATTACTACCCTAAAATCATCTACATCTCCGTCATTTGACCCGAACCCAAAGTACAGTCTCGTTCTCACTTCACGTTCGTCGCGGTTCTGAAGGGCAAACTCTACAATACTTTCAACTATGCGCCGTAGTCCGTGTTCAACACCATTGCTATACATGGACCTAGGGTCAACCCTGACTATATACCGATTTCTAGTCAAGGCCGGGGTGTGGGTTGCGGTGCGCACCAACTCGAGTGTTATACCATCCTCAACAGAACGTGGAGCTGTTGTGGAGGATGGACCCGGAATTGAATAAGGTGGTATATTTGGTGAAGGTACTATTGTGGGGTTTGTGGCGTAAGAGTTGAGGACTGGGAATCTATTACTAGGGTCTAACAACCTGGTCAATCCTGGAGCGCTTATACCTGACGTGGAGGGTTCTTCATCACGCCACCGCTTTGAACTGGCGCGTGCTACAGGTGTCGCTGGTGAGGGCTCGTCTGCGGGGAAGGATTCTGTAGCTGTACGGTCATCGGGGTCATGGGGTGCTGTACATCGTCATCATTCACGGTTCTATGGAAGAAGAAAACAATATATAAGGATCAGCACTCAAAATTTGTAATATTTTGTAAATGGCCCACTTAGGAGTGTGACGTGTTAGAAATGGCTTCTGTAGAAAAATTCAGGTTCACGAGCCGATCCACATGTATTATATCTGGTCCTACAGGATGTAGTAAAACTGTGTTTATGCTTAAAATCATTAAAGAAAAGAGGGAGATGTTCTCAAAATTTGCGCATAAAGTTATATGGTGCTATTCGACGTATCAATCAGTGTTCAACGAATACCAAGAGGATATTTTGTTCCACAAGGGGGTCTATGACGTTAATTCGTTAAAGGAAAATGAACATACAGTCATTGTAATTGACGATCTCATGTTGGAGATGGATAAAACGTTTGCCGAGACATTTACAATGTTCTCCCACCATCTTAACATAAGCGTATTCTTCATCAACCAGAATCTATTTTTCAAAAATAGATACATGCGCGATGTGTCGCTAAATACACAATCTCTAGTCTTATTCGCGCAATGTAGAGATGTGTCACAATTTGGGGTATTAGCCAATCAAATGTTCCCGAATCAGCGTAAGGAGTTTTTGGAGGTTTATAAAGAGGCCACAAACCAGCGTTATGGATATTTGCTTTGTGACCTTCACCCGCGAAACACGTTTAGGGTGCTTCTAAGAACGAATATATTCCCAAGCGAACCTGAAACGGTGTATATTCCAGAATGACAAATAGGCTAAAGAAATACCGTGAATTAATAAAAATCTATCAACGATTGCCACGGACGCTGCAACAGATGTTTGTTAAAAATATCGACTCTCACTATTTAAAATGCATCTCTGAAATCTGTCTTAATGTTATAAAATGTAATGTACTAATGAAACTCTGTCAGAAGACTCACTTACGTCGTTCCAAGGACATAACACGAACGCTCGCTCATAAAAGTCAAACTGTGGGTAAGAAAAAGCGCATGATTGTACAAAGATGAGGATCATTCCTGCCCATCCTATTTTCAGTTTTGGGACCTTTACTGACTAGATTAATATAATGAAGAAGGTGGTTGTGATTCCGCACGAGGTGTATGCTTCATTACAAAGTAAAAAGACTCCAGACACAGGCTTAAAAGAATGGAAAACAAGTTGCTAGGCCTATTAAACAGCGAAAAGTCACCTGATGAGAAAAGGATCTTGTACCAAGAGGCTTTGCAGAAATTTCTTCATGAGTACCAAGATTATAAGCAACCTACAGAGCTCCCCGTGGTTATTAGGCACAGCGCGAGTAGCGCTGAGCATAGCGACACAGGACATGGCGATGACCAACCAAAGAACAACGGAACACAACACATCGAACATGTGCTAAAAAACAGCCTCCCACATACACTGAGGAATAAAGGGTTAAGTCTTTATAATCTATTAAGTGAGGATCCCATCATATAGTGGACCGATACAGGAGAGGTCATTGTTGAGAGAACAAGGGTACAAGGTTCCAATATCGTTGATAATGTTCATGATCTGGTGAGAAAGTGGGACAGACCCTCACCAACAGGATGGAAGCATATTAAAGCAAAACTACAACAAATAAATGTCCCCAAAACATTGATAGGTAATCTGAATAGGTTAAAAGACTTGGATCAAGTCTCGCATGTGTCACAACTGAGTACACCATCATCCTCAGCAGTAGCATTGTCTCTGAAGAGGAGAAAGAAGAGAACAAACGGCCAGCCTTATCCACGTGCCTCTAAAATACGCAAATGGCTAACATATTAAGTAAACGCTATTATGACATTTCTAACCCCGCCTCCTATGGTGGCGTTAATAGACTGTACAGAGGTGTTTACGGTGTAAGGAAAAAAGATGCTGAGGGATTTTTGCGGGAACAGGATACTTATACACTACATAAACCGGTGAGAAAAAGGTTTAAAATGGCCAAGACAACAGCTGCCTCGATTGAATCTATTTGGCAGGCTGATTTAACAGACATGCAAAGATATTCAGGGTATAACGACGGTTACCGCTACATCCTATTCATAATAGACGTATTCTCTAGATACCTGTGGCTAATTCCCCTGAAAAATAAATCACCTGAAACAGGTGCTAAAGCGACCAAAATGTTGATGTTGAAAGAAATCAGGATTCCTGGCTATTTTTGTACAGATATGGGGAAAGAATTTATAGGACGCCCTTTTCAGAACATGCTGGCAGAGTTTAATATCAGCTTTTACACTACCAATTCTATACATAAGGCCTCTTTAGCTGAAAGAGTTCAACGTACCATAAAAGAACGCATGCATCGTTATTTTACACATAAAAACACATACATATATAAACGTTCTCGGGTCATTGGCTTCATCATACAAACGTTCGCACCATCGCACGATCGGCACAACACCAAACGAGGTTTTAGAAAGAGGTACGCGTTGAAAATCCAAAAAATGCGCCAAAATGCGCATTTTTTCAATATTTTCTTGTAGTTTTAATTTTCATCCTACCTTCTTGTAATAGCGAGGAAAAGCATCCTATAGGTTTATTTTAGACTAGTTTTAAATATTTTTGTCCTGCGATAATTTCTTCTGCCTCCACAAACGTTCGGCCCTACACCACAGTTTATTCGTTAATTATATATTAAGTAATGCAATTAACAATTCATTATATCATATTTTAGTAATTTAAGAAGTTTATATATTTGAGCAATTAAATAATTTAGGTCCACCAATGCAGTTTACTTTGCATTGCTTGGTTTATTTTTGATGACTTATTATGTAATATGCATGCAGTTCCTCGCTTATTTCGTCAATATTGAATGTACTATATTGAAAAAATAACTCAGAACTCACCACATGGAGGTGGCTGCATTTCGAGTTCCTCCCTGCCCGACCCAACCACTCTACCATTATCGGACTTAGGCTAGTTACACACTGTATTCACTTTTTGTTTCCATTCTTGGCATTTTCTTTCTGGATTCTAATCTTGCTCTGATAAATCCATCCCTTGCCTCTGAACCGCATACTGCAGCTGAAGCCTCTGTTACCAGCTTTATATGCCGTTCAACCGCTTGGGTGTGGCAAGGAAAGCGTGGGATGAAATCAGGTACATCTCCTGATGAGATATAGTTCAGGATGTCGGAGCGTGATAGAACTTTTGTCAGAGGAGGCTCTGACAGCTCACAAGTTTGCCAGTTAATCATGTTGTAGTACTCACTGCACTGAAAGTTCAACGTGAGCAATTTAAACACTCTCACTGCGGCTGACTCAGAATCTCTTGCTTTAAGGATTCTCCTCCATCCTAATTCTCTGATATGTTTTGCTTCATCTTGAATCATACTAAGAACATTCTCAGGATGAGAAAAATAGGAATTTCTCTGAATAACACGATCAACTATTTCTATACAGCGGGCACTCAACGACCTCGAGCGTTGTATCATTTGATAAAGATGTTTGGATCCCTGTGTTGCTGAAGAATTTCTCTTGATTTGAAACCACATTGAAATATAAACTTTCATAATATAATCCACGATACACTTAAGGTTGTCTGAAGGTTCTTCAGTTGAAACGTAGAGACGAAGTATGCGGTTAGCAGTTGTCACTCATCTGGAGTGTGCCATTTTGCCTGGTTTCCTTTGAGCTAGAGAGGGAGTACATTCACCTTTTGACACAGCATCATAGATTTCTGCTAAATATTTCTGATCTGTGCTCAGATCATCTCTGTCAACTACAATTTCTTCGGCTTCAACTGCTTCAAACTCAACAACAGGTCTCTTTTCACAATCAATTAACTCTTTTCCTATAGGCCCCGTAAAACTATGAGGACCTGTTGTTTTACCATCAATGTCAGTCACTATGTGCCGCAAGGGAAGTTCATTAGTGTGAAGCAAGCAAATCAGCCACTGGAGTGCTCTCTGAAAGTGATCTTCAATGCTTCTTATCACTCCTCCTTTTGGTCCTGTATTAACTGCTGTCCCGTCACATCCAATGGCTTTAACTTCTAAAGTATCAATCTCATTTGAACGAAAAAAATCCAAAATTGCAGAAGATATACTCTGTGCTGAGCCAGAAGCGGGAGTTACATGCCCAATATAATGCGAGTTTGGTTCTTGAAGCAAAGTGACATGTTCTTCTGTTATATTTTTTTGATAACCTTTACTGCCAACTTTTTCTTGCACTGCAGTTCTGTCTTTTCTTCCATCGAAATAGATACTCTCCATAGTTTCTTCTTCGTAATCTCTCGTTTGAATGATAGATCTCACTCTTTTTCTAGCTCTCCTTACTTTGCATCTGTCTATTACTGAACTTAAATCTTTTTCGTTTATAATTCCCACATCTTCAAGAACAGCCGAAGCAATTATAGCAGCAGACCTGTCTGACACACCAGTTCTGTCACAAGCTATAGCCAATGATGAGATTGTTCCATGATGAGATTGTTCCATCGATTTGATTCTCTGTGTTGGTTCATAATCAGAATCCGCTCCTCCTGTTTCACTTGATGTTGATGACAATGTTTCAGTTGCTTGTCCTTTACTGGTAGATGGTTTTGGTTCATACTGTTTCATTCTCTGTTGTCTTTTAGCAATAGTTGCTAGAACTTTATGAGTTTGTGAAACATCAAGAGAGCCTATTGCCAATTTTCTTGTTGTTCTCTGATCTTTAAGGAAGTCTTATTCAATTGCTGGAACCTTGAGATGGTTTTCACATGAACACTTATCAAAATTTTCACATTTGCAAGCACTGATGTCAAATAATTTGTTTTCTTCCTCATTTTGAAATGTTTGTAATTTAATTTTGAATGAGTCACTATCTTGTTTCCTTTTTATTGACTTTAGGTTTTGACATTTTTCATGGTAATTTTTAATCATTTGAACAACACGGTTATGAGAAATAGTAGGAAAAGAGGCTGTTTTCCACAAATCTTCGAGAGTTTTTGAGAAAACACCTGAAATTTCTGCAACTGTGGGCTCTTTCTGCGATGTCTTCAGATTCAACCTTATTTGATGAAAATATTTCATGACGTCCTTATAGGTTGGAAGGCACCTCTTATCTAGATCAGCTGGAGCCCCAAATATAGGGCAACTTGAAGAAGTTCTTGTTGCTTGAGCTGGTACTGACATTGTGAAAAACGCAGTAATTAATATAAAAATTAAGAAATTACTCCTAAAACGTCAAATAATCTTGCATTCTGCAGAAGTTTTGTATATTACACCAACGTATTATTATGCACTAAAATATGCAGTATATGTCTACATATGCGTGTTGTCGTGTTCCAAAGATGTATTAACAGCAAGAGCAACACAATCCACGTCTTACCCGAAACGTAGCTAGCACAACACTGCGGGGAAGTGAGAGCAAGAAGGCCTGGTAGAGTGTTGTGAGTCATGACTCATCAGTCATCACTCACTGACTCATTGACGGATGTGGCAATGACGAGCAACACACCATACCAGGCTGTGGGGAAGCTTCTAGAACGATGTGGGAGTACTACATGACGTACAATGTGAATTTATTAGCATATAGGCTGAATATGCAAAATACGTGATTTATGCGGATTTTTCCATATATTGGAACGTTTGCGGTGGCAGAAGATATTATCGCAGGACAAAAATATTTAAAACTAGTCTAAAATAAACCTTTAGGATGCTTTTCCTCGCTATTACAAGAAGGTAGGATGAAAATTAAAACTATAAGAAAATATTGAAAAAATGCGTATTTTGACGCATTTTTTGGATTTTCAACGCGCGTGCGGAGGCAGAAGATATTATTGCAGATCTCTGAGAATTTACACACTCACTTTTGACGTGGAAGAGCCACTTTTCCGCGCTATTACAAAACGAAAATCGAAAAAAGTGTAAAAACGCTCAGCCCTACTGATCATGCCAAAACTTGAATACTGCTTAGTTTTAACGTCCCCATATAAAAATTAAGAAATTAATAAACTAGAAGAAACGCAGAGATATTTCACGGCCAAGATTGATGGCTGCAAAGAACTCAACTATTGGGAAAGACTACGTAAACTAAATCTGTTCTCCCTGAAAAGAAGAAGAGAAAGGTATACCATAATCTACATATGGAAAATGATCGAAAAACTGGTACCAAACCTCAAACTAAACCCAATTACCATCAAAACAACGCTGGAAAACAGGAAAGCCAGAATGTATAGTGTTCCCAAATTAAAGGCCCGACAAGCGACCTCCTCAACACTGAAGGAAAATAGCTTGGTTGTCAGGGGGCCAGAACTTTTTAACCAGCTTCCTAACGACCTCAGAAGCGCAACAGGGGTCAAAGTTGAAGTCTTCAAGAGAAGACTAGATGCCTGGCTCAGGACAGTACCAGATGAGCCGGGTGTACGTGGCTATGTGCGGTGGAGAGCGCAAGAAAGCAACTCGCTCCTCCACCAAGCCAGGCCTAGAGGCGGGGCCACCCTCTTGACCTTCGTGTGAAGAGAGACCGACGCACCGAACCGCAACGAGGTTACCGAGGTGTATATATATATATATATATATATATATATATATATATGCATCAAAACAAAAAATAATACAGCTAGTACAGAAGAAGAATTTTATATACAGCAAAATACACATCACATGCTTAATATATATATATATATATATATATATATATATATATATATATATATATATATATGCGCCTCGGTGGTGTAGTGGTTAGCGTCGCTGACTACGAATCCATCGGCCCCGGGTTCGAGACCCGACGGCAGCCGGCGCGCAGCGAAACCCAGCTGTTCATCCTTCCACACAATAAAGAAAGTGGGTACCCTTGGTGGCCTAGTGGTTAAGACGCTGGGCTGCTGATGGGGCGTGGTTCGGATTCCATGTTAAACTGTAGGTCTAAGGTGGAGTGAAAAGCTTGACCTTCGTCAGAATGAACAATTCGGGCGGAAGCTAACCAAAGGTAACCAAAAGTATCCGCATCAGAAGTGGAAATACATTGCTTTAAGGTCAGTTTCTACTACGCTTAAATAAAATAGTAAACTCGCACGTAATCGAGTCCACACTTACATCCTCATTGCTCTATACTACACAATAAAGGCGATTTAACATTAATTCACCGCTCAAAGTATGTGGGTGTCTATATTCAATATAATGGGCTTTCAATTCGTTTAACACTATTTTTGTGTCCATTTTACAAGTGGGAGTCAAACTATCACGCTCTTTAAACACGGATAGAATACAGTCAAAAGCACGCACAAAGATGACGTCGTTTGCTACAACATCAACATTAAATTCATGTTTATAAACACTCCTTTCCAAATGTGCATTATTCATTTTTTCAACTGTAAAATCTTTTTCACAACTCATATCGACAATTGAAGTACTTTTCTAAACCGTGCCGACAACTGTGTCTTATGTAAAGAAATAATTCTTCAGGGTGAACAGTGAAGGTGAGTTTAGCCCTGTACCGTTCTAGTCCTTTGTACCAAAGTTCATGATATTTCGAGGAGTGCACTTTCTAAATACGCATCCAGCATCCAGTTCCAAACCATTCTCGCCTTGTTGGTCCTTAAACTTGGTAAAAACATCGAGCAGGACGGTGTGCGCGTATTCCAACACCTTGTCAAAATAAAGCATGTCAGCAACACGTGCGTCTAATATACTGTACTGTAGGTTTCAATTTACGGAAACCGACGACTTCAAACATTCTGTCGAGAATGAAACGGCTTCGTCTGGGGATAAGGGCGTTATTGTCAGCAGCATTCTTCCACATCAACCGTATGTCACTGCATGGTTGGCTTGTA
Source organism: Bathynomus jamesi (assembly GCA_023014485.1). Taxonomy (NCBI): domain Eukaryota; kingdom Metazoa; phylum Arthropoda; class Malacostraca; order Isopoda; family Cirolanidae; genus Bathynomus; species Bathynomus jamesi. Next base: position 348,329 of record JAJOZX010002188.1, read on the forward strand.
TCACGATTTATGCATAACGTACAAATAAAAGCGTATGAAGGTGCATCACTAATCTGCTTTCTTTTTGTGCCTACACCCCCAAGTATTTTATATCTGTCCACACCCCACTTCAATTCATTCTATTCATTTCTTCAACACTTAAATAAATAACATTGCATCGACCAGATTTAGAATGTCTACATTTCGTTTCAAGTACATAATTAATAGCACCAGTATTACGCCTGAATACACGCACAGACTTCAACACGGACACGTCGTATACTGCATTGAGGATGCTGCTCAGCGGAAGTTCCATCTTTTAATAGTTTTCTATTGATCCTGCGAGGTGAGAACGTCCAGACGGGTCAAGCTCTGAGGCGACTATGAACCGCCGGTGCGCTGTTTGACTCGGAGGTGGGTGGGTGCGGGTGGTTTGGGAGGCGGGAGGTGTGGGATGGGTATGAGTCACACGGGGTTGTGCCATGAACGATTCCAGGCGTTAATGATTTGTGTACGAGACTTTCCCAACATGAAATTTCGATGTGCTCTGATAAATCAACCGAATATTTGTATCCCATTATACTGGGTAGGTGTTTAGAGAATTTCTCCATCTGCGATACATGAAGTAATATCGGTTTTAATGATTTATCACACACACTTCCTGGAATGCGTACCATACATCTTTGTTCAGGGGTAACTGTATTCACCATTGCCTTCTCGAACTATGCACATTTATTAACACTCTGGCGATCTATTTGAGGGAAACATGAGTCCATACTTGTCCTTTTTGCTGGACAAACGATACTCGTCCCTAAACTCTACTAAAAAATTCACAAACCTTTAGCTACAATCTCGCTGCGCACCTCGTCGTGATACACATGGATGTAGTGGTAGAAATATTTTAAACTGTCCATAATCACAAGATTTACATTCTCCGCCACAGTGTAGGCGTACTCGATGTGATGTAACATGGTATAATATCTCCTGTCAACCATTCATCAACAAGGGTCACAACAGATCCTTTGTTTCTCTTCTGCAAGCGTGACTTCTTTCACTTCACGATATATGTACTCTTTAGTACAGTTTAATCCTATAACATAATCCATTACATCGTTTGAGCCGCGAAACCTAGCAATGCTCTCACCAGACATTTCCCATTTGTAACCATGGAATGTAACCATGGAATTATATCACATAAACTTAAGCATACAGGAATTACTGGAAAGCTGGGAAGATGGATATTTAATTTTCTAACTTAAAGAACACAAAGAATAGTAGTAAATAGAGTAAAATCTGAAGTCTCAGAAGTCATGAACTCTGTCCCATAAAGTACAGTATTAGCTCCCTTGCTGTTCATAATAGTGATTGAAGACAGTGATGCAGATATTAATGACAGTATTGTATCATGTTTCGCAGATAACACAAAGGTATACAAGGAAATATCGAACGAAGATGACACAGAAAAATTACAAAATGGCTTTGAAACATTATTGAAGTGAGCAGAAGACGACAATATGAAGTTGAACGAAGAAAAATTCCAACTTCTAAGAGCTGGTAATAACAAGGTGCTACAGAATAAAGGGTACAAAAACAGATAGCGATAAACAAAGCAAAAAGGATTTGCGGGACAGGTACTGAGAACCTTTAAAAGATGGGACAAGAAAGTAATGATTCCCCTGCTGAAAACACTGATCACACCAAAACTTAAATGCTATTCAGTCTTGACGTCCCGATATATATAAAGGAAGAGATTGATAGACTAGAAAAAATTCAAAGACATTTCACAGCCAAGACTGATAGCTGCAAAGAATTCAACTACTGGGAAAGACTTCGTAAATTAGTATATATATTCACTGGAAAGAAGAAGAGAGAGATACACTATAATTTGCACGTGAAAATAATGGAAAAAGTAGTACCTCACCTGAAGCTCAACCCAGTAACCACCCAAACAACAATGGAAACTAGGAACAGTTGTATGTTAAGTTGCTGACTTGAGAATGACATTTTGCAAAATTTACCTTGAGTTTACCATGAAGCGCTTCTGCCTCAAAGGTGCGCTGCTCCCACGAAGTCTGCTCAGCACCTCCTGAGGCGGGGCCACGACGTAGTCGCCACCCTTCTTTTCTCTCGCTCTTGCCATACGATTTGGTCCACTACTGAATTTGTGAGGGCTGGTCTGGCAGAGGAATACCCTGGCACTGCGGGTTGGTCGGGTATGTTGACTAAAAACATGTCCAGCTAAGGTGGCCCACTTTTCAATTTTTTTTTAAAAGTATAGGTTATCGTAGTTTTTCCCATTATTTGGCACTATACTAGCACATTGGTACCATTTTTACAAAAATTGATCAATATTTAGGGGTCTCGCATCGACCTTGAAATTACGAGGTTTTTTTTTTTAAATGTGTACTTTTTAACTTTTTACTGAGTCAAGATAAATCATTAAGTAGGGATGTTTTCTGAATCCTCTTGATAAGAGAAGTCGTTTGGTGTGCCTTCCAATGTCATGCGACTAACGGTTTAAAAGTTGTGCCTGTATACAGGTAATACCAATGTGCTAGTATAGTGCCAAATAATGGGAAAACCACGATCACCTATACTTTTCAAAAAAATCAGCAAATAGCAGACAAATAATGAAGAAAGAAACAATAACTTAAACAATCACTTTTGCATTGTATTGACCACTATCACACGTCACTGGCTGCAACGTTGTCCCTCTGTGCTTTGTCATCGTGGCGAGTGATGACTTCTTGAAGTCGCCGAGCTCTTTCCGGTTCTTTTCCACCACTTGCAGAAGATCCTGCAGCTGTGCCTCGTCCTTTGTGACCGTGTTCGCATAGTCTTGTATCAGTTGGACTCCTCTTTCAGCGACGTCATTGGTGACCTGGAGATTAGAGATCACATCCTTCAGACGACAAAAGTCCTCGTTCTCGTCCCACTTATCAGCTGGCAGGGTGAGCCACGAAGACCCATACATCTTCAGACCTGCAAATAAGAACCAGGAGGACTCGTCGATCACGTCGGGGAGTAGCGTCATCTCGTCGACTGAGACGTTCTCGTATGTGAAGTCTTTGGGTACAGGGAGGTGGGACAGCTTCTCTGCCATCTGTTGCTTCACAGTGCCATCCACCTTGTTGCTGCATAGAGCGAAGATGACGGTCTGAGGCCTCAGATACCAGAAGTGCCGCCTCATCACTGCCAGTGACGCTTCTGCCACCTCGCGGTCCACTGCTCTATACCTCAGAAAACGCTGGTATAGTACCAGGTCATTCAACGGCGCATCAGCTGCTACAGGGGCCGCCAACCAAGCTGGTACGTACAGAAGAGCGATGAACACCACGATCCTGTGCAGTTTGTCGACCAGCTCGGCGTCGAGCTCCAGCTGCCTACTGAACATCAGCAGTTTTGTGTAGTAGATGACCTGAAACAGAATAGGCACCATTGTAAGTAAGACTGGTTTATTGTTACCAATTACTTTGTTTGCGTTATAATGAAATGTTTATCTTTGAATAACATTTAAACTTATCTCTAGATTATTTTTGTTTGAAAATACTAACTTTAGCCATCCATCTTGCGTGGTGGTAGGCTCCTGGGCGCATGAGGTGAATGCCACGGCGTGGTTGTGTCCCGAGTACCAGGAGCGTGATCTCTGCCACTTCCCGGTAATCGTCTCTGACGAAACCAGAAGCTGTGCTCAGGAAGCTGACCGCCGCGTCCCGGAGTTCTATTAGCCACGTACTCTCCGCCAGATTCTCGACCTGCAGCTTGCAGTAGGTCAAGAGATCGAGCTCGTCCCATCTTCAAAAATAATAAACAAGAAAATTGTGTGAGAAAACTCTGAAGTTCCGGTTTGACTTGCTGTTTTATAAACTAGTGGAATGTCATGTGTGTGCTAACTTTACCTTGCACAAAAAATGAACTAACCTTCTCTTCAACTGCTGAAACAAAGGATCAGTTGGTGCCTTAGTCCTTCCGAGCAGGGTGACGGCTACTGCCCCCACGATAAGCTCTAGGACGTGATGACGGCATCCCAGCTGGATGCATAGTGCATTTTCTAATTACCTATATACATTATACATTCCGCCCGGGTATGGTGACTCATTTTTTGAAAAGTATAGGTGATCGTGGTTTTTCCCATTATTTGGCACTATACTAGCACATTGGTATTACCTGTATACAGGCACAACCTTTAAACCGTTAGTCGTATGACATTGGCAGGCACACCAAACGACACTTCTCTCATTAAGAGGATTCAGAAAACATCCCTACTTAATGATTTATCTTGATTCAGTAAAAAGTTAAAAAGCACGCATTTTAAAAAAAAAAACTCGTAATTTCAAGGTCGATGCGAGACCCCTAAATATTGATCACTTTTTGTAAAAATGGTACCAATGTGCTAGTATAGTGCCAAATAATGGGAAAAACCACGATCACCTATACTTTTCCAAAAAAATTGAAAAGTGGGCCACCCTAAATTGTCCACATGTTTTTCAAAAGTATTTATTATTATTATAAAATATATCTTATGACTTGGAAAACCTTGATAGGCCCCAATGGCTTCATGTTTTCCAAATGAAATGTAATGTAATGTAAAAAGGGAGAGAGTTTCCATATATATATATATATATATATATATATATTAGTCTACAGTAAATTATCGTTTTCTCTATTATCGTTTTCTTTTATATTGATAATAGTATACTCTCGAAGTTTGTCGTAAATAAACTTGTCTGAATTCCGAAATACATTTCTTCAGAGCCCATGCAGAGTCACTTATTAAATACTTTATATCTAAAATAGTCAGGTATAGGTGTCAAAGGGTGGAAGAATGGTCTGGACTCGCATCTCCCGTAAAATTCTTTGACAAGTACTGGTTTATATTTTGAGAATGTGGCGTAATCACGTCATAGGAATGATTAATGCATTTAGTGTTCTCAAATGTACTGTATGAAGTGTTAATGAAGTATTCATTGAAAGCCAATAAATTATTATTGAATAAAATTAAGAGAAATTTATGCAATAGACTGAATAAAATACTACCATCAAAGTAAACCGACTCACTTGAGTCAGTAAAGAAAACTTCATGATTTTTTCCTCCAAATGACAAATTCTTCCGATCTTAATCCTAATCATTCATAATCTTATTCAAAAAATATAATTCAGTATTCTCGTATGAATCATATTTCACCTTTTCATATAAAAAGATTAATTCAAATAAAAGGAGGAAAGTATTTTCTTATAAAATTACTTTAATTTTCATTACAAATTAGATTACTCTTACGTTTAAATGAAAATAAATATAAGGTTCTACGAGTGTGACTGTGAGTGATGCAGGAAAATTTGTGTTGCCTTGGGGAGGAAATAAACTTGCAATGCATCTCGCTCCTGAAGAATCATGCACCAGGACTGATAATAACTGGGGTGTCTGCGAGACAAACTAACGAAAATTGCAATAAATTGAATACAGATATGAATATTATTTGGACTAGACTAACAAAGAGCATTGTTGTTTTCAGTGGTGATGAAGCACGTATGAAGCCCTCGTCAGTACTTTGACCTCATAACCGCTTGGCAATGCTGCTGCGAGCTGCTCATACCCTGAAATGGGCGCATGGGCGGAATGGTGCTCTTTGGTAAAAAGATGTTTAACTCTTCATACTTCCACTTAAACTATGAATGCATCGATGGTCATATATATCACAGGAAACCTCAATAAACGCGGAGTCTTAGCCAGTGCTTTCAAATTGAAGATAACCACAGTCCAACAATGTTCTCGTCTGGCATGCGAGAAATAAAAATGGACCTTATCCTCACCATTTTGCATGAGGTGTGCTCGCTTATGCAGAAGTTACTCCTGACAATGAAGCCGCCTTGGGGAGAACCACACTCTGTCAAAATGTAATATATGGAGTGTATATATATATATATATATATATATATATATATATATATATATATATTTTTTCTATGCAAGAAGGAAGGGCCAGGGTCGAACGCCCGCAAAAGTGTCCCCTCCCCCATAGAAGAAGAAGAGATCCAAAATCAAGGTCCAGAGTTTTTGAGATGCCTAGACACTCTGCGTTTGAAAGATTGGAGGTCATAGACAGGGGGGAAAGATGAATTGAGGAAGATTGTTCCAGAGCTGACCGGGCGAGTAGATGAAAGATTGAAAATACCGATTAACCCTTGCTGCGTTAGAGAGTTGGACAGAAAAAGAATGAGAAAGTGTAGAAAGTCTGGTGCTGCGTGCTCTCCTTAAAGGAGGAGGCATGCAGTTAGAGAATTCAGAGGACCAGTGTTCGTTATAATAGCAATAGTAAAGAGAGAGTGAGGCAACAGTGCGGCGAAGAGAGAGGGATTGAAGACACTGAGTAAGAGGCGGGGAATTGATGAGACGAAAAGCCTTTGTTTCCACCCAGTCAAGTCGGGCTGCGTGGGTTGTGCCACCCTATACATGAGAAGCATACTCCATACAGGGGCTTTAGAAATATGCTTCTCTGTATATTTTATACTTTATTCGTGAAATTTGGCAGTGATATGTTATTCATAATCATTCAAAACCTTCATTGGCAGCTCTCAACATTTAAAATGTTAAATTCCTTTAACAAATGAATACTTAAGGTTTAATTAAAAAGAAATGATCTGTTTAAAAATGTTAATATTTAAACTTGGTTTCAAATATTTTAAAATTTCTTTTAGTTACTGTTATTCTGACGCAAAATATTGGGAAAGGTGTTCTAATATCCAATATATCTTCATTTGAAAAGATAATGGCTACGTAGTGGACACGATGCAACACCACCTCCTATTAGATTAGCGATGTTATGTGACGTCCAGTACTTGAATAGGTGACCGTCCCCTGCGTTCAGAAGATGTACCGACCCTTGATTCAGATCCCACATAAAGCTGTAGGTCCCCTCCGGCACGTGAAATTTGCCGTTACGAAGGAGATTAAACAACTTCAAATATTACTTTTATCCGAGATAATTTCCAATTTCAACTTTTCGTCTTTGCAATCGTTTATATTTTTTACATTAAATGTTACCTGATTTTTTATACAGTACCTTAAATAAGTTTAAAACTGTGTAATTGATTTTTATGCAGAAAGGAGTGACCAGAAAGGAGTGGCCCGCATAGGCCACCCTGTAAGGGTTTTTAGTGTGCACTTTTGAAAGAAATCATCAAACTTGGCCTAGATTACATTTCATATGTCCTCTTCAACATATGATATAGGGCACGAACTTTTGACCTCATTAACACCCCGTAATTAGCACAATTCCAATATGACCGCCACCGCACAGGGGCGTAACTGGAGTGGTGTATATCTCAGCAACTACAGCTTCGACTTTGACATATTTGGTATGTAGATTGATCGTTTAGACGAGAAATCGAGTGGAATAGGTTTCATGATCTTACGAGGTGAAGATCATCAAAAGTTTTGGGCTAAAATCGCAATAATCTGCATTTCTCATGTGCCACAGTTCAAACTTACACTTATTTAGCACACAACTAGATAGGATATTTAGATGGGGTTCAATTAGAGTTTGTTTAATGTGATTAAGTGGTCGAAGTCATGTCAAAAGGTTAAGATCAAGGTAATTTTTGTCCAGAATAGTTACAAAAATGTACATCTTAGCCATTAAACCTACATATGAGAGATACTTAATTGTCGATAGGTAGTTTTGAAACTGGGTGAAGCCAAATGTGTTATGTTTTGTAGCTCTGAAAGGTAAAGGTCATGTGGAATAGATCAAGGGCACAGTCATTATTTTTCTAGTATAACAATGAAATAAAAACTCCAACTTCACAGTCAAATGGAAAGGTTTGTTAGTGAAATGAATGGATTATGTGATTACACATGCTGATTTCTTCTCTGAAAACATCATGATATACCATAAATTATAATCATCATAACAATAACGTAACTATTAAGGTTAGGATCAAGATCTATGATAAGAACGTCAAAATGCAATCCTCTCACAGCGTTATGTGAAAAATGCCAAATAAGCTAAAGCACACATTCTTACGTGATTACTATGTCTCTAGGGGCATTGCTGATATGTGGCTTACTGCACAGAGCAGTACAGAGTAAACCCTTGCTGAAGCAGGAACATTTACCAGTGCAGCTGATCCCACACTCACACCGAACAAGCTCATCTAAAGCCATGGCCGCTCGAGGTAGAGGGGTCCAGTAAGGCTCCCACCCAGACCCTATCTCAATCCATCCCCACGAGCCAGGACTAGGCAACTCCTACTTCGTAACTAGAGATTGACCCCACATAACTTGCCTGATACGTCACTCTTTAAACATGCTCTATCAGAGCGGCCTTAGTTGGAGGTAGGTATTCGAAACCACGTGAAGAACGTGAAAATATATGCTGCCGTGCTTGATTGACATCGCTGTAGGGGCAAGTTGAAGAGTAGAGTGACACAACAAAGTTTTCGATAGTAGTCACATCTTCTCTGGATATTTCCAGCGGCCTATCCATCAGTCGGCGGAGTGCAGGAGTAAGCTCCGATCTTGTGGACCACTTGTCAAACGCTGACTTCTTGCCCGTACCGGACAAAAATGAGGTGGTATCCGAGCCGGTCAGAGCGTGAAATGCAGGCAGTGCCTGGACTTTGAAGAGAGACATACCTTGGCAAATTTCATGAATGGCAATAGAGCGGAAATACTTGCCCATGCCAAAGGCAATCCAGAGCTTATCAGCAACAATCATAACAAAGAATGATATTGCGAGCACAACAACGTCTGTGTCATTTGCTCGAATCATGACCCTCTTGTAACCCTGCTCTACAGCATTAGCTGCATGGAGCATAACTCTCGTGTCAAACTCCTCATAACTACAACTGCTCAAGAGGTACTCTGATCGAATACTGGGCTCCTCTGGGTCTTCGGCAGGATTGACCAGCACACCTTCATCCCATAGATATCACGACTTTCCCCTCATCAAACACGGATTGTGCGATAACACCTGCTAGCAAAACAAAGAGCTCTTCTTTGTTGTGATTGTCCCTGAGGAAACTGTCCCAGTTCCTTGACAGCTTTCCATCACCAGTAACCTTTGTCCTTACACCTTTTCCTCTATTGCCTCTGGCAGTCTCCTTCAAGTTCTTGAGGATGTAACGATCCCATATCATATCCACCCTGTTGGCTGAGAGGAGCTGCTGCTTGATGTATGGGACTACCTTGTCTGTGGCATAGTTGTTGAATGTCTTCTAGTCGGCTGATGGTTTAAAGATATGCACCATGCCAGCTCCGGCGATGTATATAGCTATGGGAGTCTCCCTATCCGCCCTATGGCGAACATGAGTGCTTGATGTGTTTGACTTTTTCTTCACAACATTGAATATAAGTCCATCTTGACATCGTTGTCGTCTGACGCCATCGTAGATGACCTCGTCACAGCACAGACCTGCAAGGCAAAGAAATGGATATAACTATACAGGATCTTAAAAAAACTATAAATATGAATTGCAAATATTTGTAACATTTTGAGCTTTGGTCACCGACTTAGGCAATTCAAAACGATTGCATGCCAGTATTTGCTAAAAAATGTCCGTGACCTAGATTTTCTATGTTGACCTTGACCTGTAGATATAACCAAATACAATCCATTTCTCTCTCACCTATCTAGACTATGTAGATGCATATCAAATAAGTGTAGTTTAGAGCTTCAGCTAGAGAGAGATATGCACTTAATAGCAATTTTTGGGCCAAAAATAGCCAAAATGTCCGTGACCTTGACCTTTTCTCATGACCTTTTTCTCGTAATGTCATGGAACTTATTCCATTCGATTTCTCATCATCAAAACTATCAATCTACATACCAAATATGTTAAAATCGAAGCTGTAGTTGCTGAGATATACACCATTCCAGTTACGTCCCTGTGCGGTGGCGGCCATATTGGAATTATGCTAATTAGGGGGTGTTAATGAGGTCAAAAGTTTGTGCCCTATATCAGATGCTGAAGAGGACATATAAACGGTCATCTAGGCCAAGTTTGGTGATTTCTTTCAAAAGTGCACACATTTGCCCAATGGACTAGCACCCACACCCAACTCAGAGAGGAAGAACAGAGACAAAATCAAGGTCCAAGGTTTTTGAGATGCATGGGCACTCACAGGGGGAAAAATTAATTGAAGAAGATTGTTCCAGAGTTGACCGGTTGAGTAGATTGAAAATACCGATTAACTCTTGCAGTAGAGAGTTGGACAGAAAAGGAATGAGTAAGTGTAGAAAGTCTGGTCCTGCGTGCTCTCCTTAAACGAGGAGGCATGCAGTTAAAGAGTTCAAAAGTGTGCAAATCCACAATGAAAGAGTTAATACAAATATAGACATTTTAAAAAGATTAATTGACGTGGTGTGTTATTTGGAAGAGCAACAGTTAGATAACCGAGGTAATTACGTGGAATTTCTAAATTTACAGTACGTAAAAAATATGATCCACTATTGCATTCTTATCTTGAGAGTTCTAGTGTATTTTCTGGCCTATCAAATAGAATTCAAAATGACCTCACTGATAGTGTAGGGGAAATATTGTTAAATAAAATTAAGAGTGAAATAAAAGATGCCCCTTTCGTGGCTCTTATTTTAGATGAAACGACTGATGCTAGAACTGTATCTCAGCTTTCAAGTGTTGTGCGATATGTTACTATAGATGGGGGAGTTCGTGAAAGGTTCCTGAGATTTACAGATGTGAGTGCAGACCGAACGGCTCTTGGCCTTTCAAAGTGGGTGTTCAAATTAGTTGATGAATTAAATATTGAATCAAAATTTGTTGCACAAACTTATGATGGGGCAAGTGTGATGTCTGGAGAGTTAAATGGGCTTCAAAAGAAAGTTAGGGAAAAATATTCAAAAGCGCTTTTTATTCAATGCATGCCCCGCCCCATAGATTGAATTTAGTTTTTTCACAATCTATGACGAACATAAAGGAATGCGAGAAATTTTTCGCAAAACTTAACCCTTTAATGCCCAGTGTGTGAAATTTTCATCGTTAACTTTGGAAGCAATTTTAGACCTTCCAGTTCCCAATGTGTGAAATTTAACACATTTCGTATTTTATTAATTATGAACGATAAAACTTTGTAAAATATATTTTTCAGTTATTTTGGGTCCAATTAAACGATTTTTATATCCCAATTTTTTTTTTTTACTTTTCGACGTAATTTGGGTATGAAAGGGTTAAAGCTTTTTCTTTATTTTTCTCAGTCAACAAAGCGTGTTCTTCATTTACATTGTGAAGTGAAGAAAAGATTCTCAATAGTGGCCCCTACTCGTTGGGGTTACAATCACTGTTTGGTTGAAAGAGTTTCGGAGTACAAGGAAGAACTGATTGACCTATTTCAAATTATTGTTGATAATGGTGGTGATTGGGATACTGAAACTTATACTTGTGCCCAAGCAATTTCGTCTAACTTTAAAGATTTTGAGTTCAATTTATTGTTGAATATATTTGTTAGCATCTTCCCACACACAAATGTCATATTTGACGTTCTACAGAATAGAATATTTGACATATCCTATTGCATGAATAAAGTAAATGAACTGGTAACTATTCTGCAAAAAAAGAGAAGCGATTTCGATGAACTTTGGTCAGCAGTTGATGGAATCTATCCTCAAAATAAGCGAAGAAGAAATGACCCTGTCGAAGATATCAAGGAAACATACAGAAGGCTATTTTATGAAATTTTGGATGCAATTTGCAGCCAAATCGAAACTAGGTTTCAAAGTTCGAAAAATATAGCATTTCTTCAGCTCCTGGATATTAAAAAACAGGAAGACAACATAAGGAAATTTCCTGAGTCAGCTTTTTAATCATTGCAAGATAATTATAGAGAATATTTTGATATTCCTCGCTTCAGAAGTAAGCTTTCGGTTTTGTATACTGAATCCGATTTGAAAGGAAAACCTGTGAACGAGTTACTTCAGCTGAGCGTTCTTTCTCCCATTTGAAAAGAATCCATAGCTACACAAGAAATGCACAAGGGTAAGATAGACTTAATAGTCTAGCTTTAATCTCTATTGAGAGAAAGCTTCTCAAAGAAATGAAGAACGATCGTTTCTATGAAGACGTAATAAATTTATTCAATCGAAAGGATAGGAGGATTGAATTAACATATAAATAAGGTAAGTGAACACTTTGGATCACCTGAAGATCAGGGCCCCCAGCCTCAATTACCAAATGATATCTTCGTTAAAACTAACGAAAATATCACAACTTAACCTAACCAAACGTCAAGGGCGTACAGTTGACGTAACCGGGCATTCAATTTAATTTATTATTATATTTGGTACTGTAAAGCAAAAAACAAGAATACATGGGGGCCCTGATCTTCAGGTGTCCAACATTTCCTTTTTTTTATCATTACCTAGGTATCCATTTCATCCATAATATAATTGGTGTTTACATGCAATTAATATGGACCTTGATTCACCACCTGATATACTGTATATTTTTTTGCTAAAAAATATCAACTTTTGTTAATCCAATTAAAATGCTTCCCTATCACAATACATCACCGCACAATTAGACATGTGAAATGAATGAACGATGCAAACCCACAAGGAAAAAGAAAAATGATTCCAAGTCCTTTCGTGTATTCAGAAGTACACCTCGTCAGGGAATGAAGGGTGGAGGCAAGATGACCAAAAATATATACAACGGGACAGAAAAACAAAAAGATTAACACAAGATTAACAAGAATTGATTAGAAGCAAAAGGTATTTTAACAAGATATTGTCAATTTTATTTTATTTTTTTTATTTTTTTTTATCGTGTGATTGGGGAAAAACAATCATCGTTCCAATGTATAAAGGAAAGGGTGACTCAGGTAGATGTGAGAATTATAAGGGAATATTGCTTATTAATCATATAACAAAACTTTATGAAAGAATAATAGAAAAAAGAGCAAGGCAAATAATTGAAGCAAGGTAGGGAGAGGAACAGCATGGTTATCGGAAAGATAGAAGTATGATATATCTTATTCTTGGCCTCAGTTCTGTTATAGAAAAGGCATGGGAATTTAATACGAACATCTATGTAATATTCATAGATCTTAAAAAAGCATTCGATACAGTGTCCAGAGGAAGAATGTGGAGATGTTTGGACGAGATTTATGGGGTAAGGGGGACACTTCTTAGGACTTTGAAAAGTTTGTATCAAGTTAGCGAATGCAAAGTAAGGACTGGACACAAAAATGATGAGTGGTTTGAAGTAAGAACAGGGGTGAAGCAGGGCAGTGTTATATCACCACTCCTGTTTATAGCCTACATGGACACAGTAATTGCAAGTTTCAAGTGACGTCATGAAATGAATGATAATAATGGAATAATGGCATATGCGGATGACATAGCATTCTGGACGACAGAGAGAGAAGATATAGAACAAGAAAGAAATATTAAGTGTATGTCGAAGAGACGAAGGAGAATTTTGAGTTCAAATAGGAGATAAGGAAATAAGAAATGTTGAAAAATTTAAATATCTAGGGAGTATGTTTACTAAAGAAAGCGGTAATATACAAGAAATAACTGAAAGAATTGCAAAGTTTAGTGAAAATGTCGGAATGTTATACCCGCTACTGAGAGATGAACATATGCCCCTTGGGACTAGGAAAATAATCTTCGAAACAGTTTTAACACCAATACTGATTTATGGGTCGGAACACTGGAAAATGCGCATAGCAGATCGAAGCAGAATTCAGGCGGCAGAAATGAGACCGCTGAGGACTATTCTGAGAAAGACGCGAAGAGATAGGATAAGGAATGAAGAAATAAGAGCCAATGTTGGAGTAACGCCGATTTTGAGAAAAATCGACGTTGCCAAATTGAGATGGTTGGGCCACTTGGAGAGAATGGAGGAGGGGAGAACTGCGAGGAGGTGCTGGGAGTGGAGACCAGGGAATGGCAGAAGACCGCGAGGGAGACAGTGAAGGAGATGGAGGGACGAAGTGGAGGAGAGCTTGCGAAGATACGACTTGCCCAGCATGCAAGCTCGAACAAACGGGAGTGCTGCAGGGCGGAGTGGCGAAGGAGGCTGGCTTCACTGACAGGCTGACTAGCCTACCTGGGAGCTGAAGAAGAAGAAGAATAATTGTCAATTTTATACATTCCCGCACTGTTATTGAAAATATTTTTAAAATGGATAAATGCACATTCTAGAATATTCCTTTCGATTATATCTGTTTTTTTAACGAGAGCTTTAGAACTATCCCACTTAATACTATGATTACATCTATACATATGGTTAAACAATGCATTAGAATTATTTGCTGTTCTACACGCATATTTATGTGTGTGTGAGAGAGAGAGAGAGAGAGAGAGAGAGAGAGAGAGAGAGAGAGAGAGAGAGAGAGAAATATGCCAAATATTCGTAGTCTCCATTCAGAGGCACGCCCCTTTTTTTTGTATTACATTTGGATAAAAAACTTTTCGCTTCAAAATGTTGCCTATTATGAGTTTCTTGGAAACCCCATCTTTGATTCAACGCGTAGCAAGTGCAGTCTTTAAATCATTATTAAAATCATTTAATGTACAGGTATAATACATATAACTTGATGATATACTGATCATAGAAAAGGCTATATGGTGAAGCGCAAAATGTCTTAGATACCTTATTAAACACAAATCTTACGTTCAGTCTTTGCGAATGTAATATTATGCATGTGTACTGAGTGTTTAGCATACCTTGCCATTAAAATAAATCTAGCGAAAAAAATCAGTGTCCTTTAGGGCATTTCTTGTGTCGTAAGGTGTATTTTGCATTTAGCCGATCCACTAAATTTTGTAGTGACTTTTTTACAACTCCCTTTTTAATTGTACAACTGACATTAACTCACTCGCCATACCTGGCGGGCATAACTTGCCTGTTCCACATTGAGGAAACTTTCCTACAACGACGAAGACCTATGAAGTGCATGGGTGGTTTTTTTTCACCACACAAAAACAAATGGGAATCTGTGCAAAGGACTTTGCGGCTTCACTGGAGATTCAGCTTCCAGTTCATGAGGCCAAGTTCTTGGCGGCTTTCCCGGCATTTCAGTGGTTCTCAACCTTTTTCATTTAGCGGCACATTTTCTAGTTAGCTCAAACCTCGCGGCACACCGAACCCAATTTTCATGAATATTATAAGACAATAATGGCTTGAAATTAGTAAAATACAGTGATGTAGCTTAGTTTCCTCTAATTATGAAAGTACTGCGGCACATTATGGACTTTGTCACGGCATACTGGTGGTACTCTCCTGGCTCAAGAGGGGCGAGTAACGACAACTGTACCTTTCTTAAGTTTAGATTCTATTAACTTCATGTAGAAAGGCTGAAAGCCTCCATCAAAATTAAGTACGTGTCGTCGGTTAGAAAGTTGGCTGACTACATCTTCCGAAAATAATCTCCGACAAATCTTCTATTAAAATTGCTCATTTGTCCTTTCCTAACACAAATTTGTAACCTATAAATAGAAGACACCTTTCTGGGAGGAGTCAGTCGGGTATCAGCAGTGGAAGACAACATAATGTTTATAAATGGTCTCTGAAGCAATGAGAAAAAAGAAAAATGGATATGATGTTTAAGAAATGCAAGCCTCAACTATCAGCATTTTTTGTATGGATTCTATCGTGTGCACTGACTGATTTAAATTTGCAAGTTTTCTACGTTACAAGTTGAGTTAGAACACACAGTGTATATATACACAGTATAAATATTTTATTCATTGATGCATTCAGTTTATATATATATATATATATATATATATATATATATATACACACACACAGGGTGTTATCAAATTATGTTTCATAAATTAGTATAGGGCCTATATACTCAGGACGTCAAAGTGAACAAAAAAGTTCCAATGAACATAAATCTGCAATCGCTTCGTTTCCGAGACACATTGCTTTTTTGAGTATACTAATTTATGAAACATAATTTGATAACACCCTGTGTATATATATATATATATATATATATATATATATATATATATATATATATATATATATATATATATATACAGGGTGTCCCATAAGTCCGGCATCACAGGAGAAATTCATATTTTTCTATTTCTACAAACCATAATTCATATTTTTCTCTTTCTACAGGCCATAATGTCTGTGAGCAAGGAAGAACGAATCCAGATAATTCTACTCATAGGAAATCGGAGTCAAAGAGTTTAAGGAAACGGGATCCATAGAAGATAAACCACGCAGTGGACCTTCAAGGAGGTCCACTGACGATGATACAGCGACTGCTATCCTGGCTCATTTTAACAGAAGTCCCAATAAGTCTCTTCGGCGATTGTCCGCCGAGACAGGAGTGTCGAAAAGTAGCATCCATCGCATTCTTCAGGCTCACAAATGGCATCCATATAAACTTCAGATCCTACAGAAATTAAGCGAAGATGATCCCGACCGGCGGATGGAATTTTGTGAATGGGCTACGGAACAATACATATTGAGCACGTTCTGTAAATAAAAGCTTTTGTTTTGCCTTTTTTTATTATTTTTCCTATGATGCCGGACTTATGGGACACCCTGTATATAGTATGAATTTCGCAATTAAACACGTAAAATGAATAATGATGCAAACCCACAAGGAAAGAGAAAAATGATTCCAAGGCTTTCGTGTATTCAGAAGTACACCTCGTCTGGGAATGACCTCCCTGCTCCCTGAAGAGGTGTACTTCTGAATACACGAAAGATCTTGGAATCATTTTTCTTTTTCCTTGTGATTTTTATTATATATATATATATATATATATATATATATATATATATATATATATATATATATATATATATATATATATACTGTATATCAGGTCATCCTATAAGTAATGTCGTTTTTTACGATAGATTAAGTTTAAACTAGTCCTACTCGGTTTAAGCATAAATTTTCCGAAGGTTATATCTAAGAGGAGGTCTATCGTGTTTCGCTACATACTTTACAGACCTTGACCAGTGAAGACGTGTGTTTGCTTTATGTGAACCCCTCATAAACATGGCGGTATCAGAAGAGCATATCAGGCATATAATGCTTTACGAGTTCAAAAAAGGGAATAGTGCTACTGAAGCAACGCGAAACATTCAGAAAGTTTATGGCAACGATATTCTGCATGTGAGGAAATGTCAAAGATGGTTTCAAAAGTTTAGGAATGGTGACTGCTGTTTGACAGATGCAGCACGCTCTGGACGCCCTGCTGAGTTTGATGATGACCTGCTGTTAGCCGCACTTGAAGAAGACTGTTCAACAACTGTCGAAGAATTGGCCCAGAAACTCAATTCATCCCCGTCCACCATCCATCGACATTTGCAACAACTCGGGAAAGTGCCTAAGTTAGGAAAATGGGTGCCACATGAATTGTCGGTCGACAATCTGAGGGTGCGGGTAAACATTAGCACAGCTCTTCATTCCCGTGAACTCCAAGATCCGTTTTTTGCACCGTTTAGTGACTGGTGATGAAAAGTGGGTACTGTACCAGAATGTTAAGCGCCGTCGACAGTGGGTTTGTGCCGGAGAACCAGCGACACCACAACCAAAACCAAATCTTCACCCTCGGAAGGTGTTGCTTGGTGTTTGGTGGGATAAAGGTGGTGTAATACACTTTGAAACCTTACCACACAACCAAACAATCACCGCTCAAGTCTACTGTCAACAACTGGATCGATTGAACACTGCACTAAAAGAAAAGAGACCTTCTTTGGTTAATCGGAAAGGAATCGTGTTCCGCCACGACAACGCACGTCCTCATACCGCTCGGATCACTTCTGCAAAAATTGAGGAGCTTGGGCGGGGAAAACTTCCACATCCTCCATATTCTCCAGACCTTCCTTGCGCCTTCAAATTATCATCTCTTCAGGAGTCTGCAAAACTATCTTGACGAGATGACCTGCACACCAGTCTTTGTACGTTTTTTGCCTCAAAACCGCCTGAATTTTATAAACATGGCATTGAAAAGCTTGTAGGACGTTGGCAGAGTGTCATTGATTCCGATGGAAAATATATACTAGATTAAAAAGTTTGTTGAGTTTTTTTTTGTCCTTCAAATTCCGATCTAAAAAACGACATTACTTATGGGATGACTTTATATATAGGCGTCTCGGTGGTGTAGTGATTAGCGTCGCTGACTACGAATCCATCGGTCCCGGGATCCAGACTTGGTGATGGCAGCCGGCGCGCAGCTAAACCCAGCTGTTCATCCTTCCACACAATAAAGTGGTTGGTAGATAAATGGGTACCCTGGGTGGCCTAGTGATTAAGACGCTGGGTTGCTGGTGGGGCATGGTTCGGATTCCACGTTAAACTGTAGGTCTAAGGTGAAATGAAAAGCTTGACCTTCGTCAGAATGAACAGTTCGGGCGGAAGTAAACCAAAGGTGTGTGTATATTCTTCTTTTGCCCGTCTTATTTGATTGATTTTTAAAAATACTGTCTCAATCAATATGGATTATTTTGTTAAAGTTTGTAGTTTATCCTTCAATTATATTTTAAATGTAGTACAGCCGATGGAGAAACTAACTTTCTCTGGCCTGATCGCCAACGTTCAATTTGATGGGAATCGTACGCATTAAGAGGAAACTGTCCGAAGTAGTTAATAATCAAAGCTGCCATTCTAAACAGGTGCAGTCCACGGTTCCTTTTATGTTTACTATTCGATAATATTACAGAGAATTACAGTCGAGCCTAAATCTTTACAACCAGATTAAATAAAAAATCTCAGTAATACAGTCAGCAATTGTACGATCTTTGTTAAAATTAATGTATTATTATTTTTTAATTGAAGTTTTGATTCGACTGGATTTGAATAACCAAAGATTCGGGTAATACGAAGTCTGAAATAAATGAGCAATATATATCGTAATACTTGAAAGGATTTTCTTCTTGATCCCGTGTGGGGTATAAACATAGTGGTGAAGAAGTGCTTCGGGCGTGGCCCACGCGACGTGGGAACCAACCTTCTTGCGTCGTACTTTTTACTTCAGTCTTCACATTCGATAATATAATTTGACCCGTCCGTGATCGCAAAGAAGTTGAGAAACTCTGAATTAAAAGACCTTCCATCCGTTAAAGAATGTTATAAGTTGTTATAGTTTCTTTCCTAAAAAGAATACTTAGTGGAATGCGATCATTAATCTTAAAATAGTAAATAAAATTATTTTAGTGTATGACAATTGGGAGTTAACTTTTTCTACAATGTTTTAATAATACTCTATAATAATTCTAATTCTAAATACAGGATTCATATTACATATATATCTTTGTAAACCAATTGAGATTCATACTTTAAAATTTTAATGTCTTCTTTAAGCTCAGTAAAGTTATCGAATTCTTTGAGATATTTTCATCCTTATATAGAGAAAATAATCTTTCTTATTCCTCTTAAAATTAACACAAACACAAACTTCACTCTTAAATTTTAACAAAAAGTTATTTATGTATCTAAAGCAGTGGTTCTTAACCGGGGGGGCGCGCCCCCCTAGAAACAGGAATTTCTCTAATTGTATTTGTTATTCTCTTAACGAGAGCATGGGCTAATATTGAGAAGTTATTGAGAATGTTATTTTGATTGAAGGGGGGCGTGGAGGGAAGGACCAATTCCTAGAGGGGGCATGGTAGTAAAAAGGTTAAGAACCACTGATCTAAAGTGTGCTTTCAAAACATGTTGTAAAAATAACAGCTTGCATAGAGACAATTTTGGATTAAAATTTAACACGCGAGTTTATTTTCTTTGAAGAAACATGAAAATGTGCTTGCAGGATTTATTCATAAACAAACTAGATTAGTAAAAATTGTTAAAGTATTAAAGCTGCTCTTCGTTCGAAAACAAATTGACCCCAAATTTCGTACATGCACCGATTTGGTTAGTATTATTTTCGTAAACAAAGAAAGATGCTGATTTATTTCTTAGAACAATTAAGTAAATATATATATATATATATATATATATATATATGATACACACAGACAGTGCATGGAACAAGGAACTCTTCTGGGATAATTAAATCCACTATATATATATATATATATATATATATAATATATATATATATATTTACTTAATTGTTCTAAGAAATAAATCAGCATCTTTCTTTGTTTATGTATATATATATATATATATATATATATATATATATATATTTACTTAATTGTTCTAAGAAATAAATCAGCATCTTTCTTTGTTTATGTATATATATAATATATATTATATATATATATACAGTGGTGTAGTGCTGTGGGAACGCGTGGGAACGGCGTTCCCTTACTTTTTTTGGTAGACGGAACGGCGTTCCCTCACTATTTCAAATAAATCCGAACTTACAAATCTCTAACGTCATGAAATTTTAATTCCCACCCCTAGAAGAAATATGAGAAAGAATCATTAACTGCTTCATTTCTTTTAGCTTCGACTGAGGCAATGCTAGCCTATAAAGATCTGGTGAAACAGTCACCACGGCGTACCAGTTGTTAACATTTTTTAGTTAATCATTCCAGTTGTTAGCTATTTTTATTGATCGTACTGGATGTCGTATATCTAATGACACTGGAAATACTGCATCTTCAACCTTGGAATATATCCTAATATCCAGTGCATATGACCTCAAAATATCCCTGAAATTGGTCAGATTTCAAAAGATTTCCCGGGGGGCTTACAGTGCCCCCGGACCCCCAGCTGTATGGGCTCGCCGCGCTCGCCATTGTCCCCCCCGCATCTGAGTAACACTTTCAAAATGCGTTCCCTCACTTCTTTATTTAGCACTACACCACTGTATATATATATATATGTGTATGTGTGTGTATGTGTTTCATGCGTATAAGTATAAAAGGTGCGTTCTGCAGTTTGAGTATATCAAATGAAACAGGAAACTGATTTATAGTTTTAATAATATATTTTAAAATATTAAAGTTTATAAAAATAAACTAACATAAATAACTAAACAAAAACGTAAGTTTTATTTACATATGACGCAGAAATATTATGACATACACACTAAAAAACAATCGCACTTTATATCAATCTTTTTAGTTAATTTAAAAAGTCTTTTTAAAATTTGTCAATAGCAACATCACAAAACACACTAATTTCTTTGGTTTACAAGAAGACTTGAACAAAAACCAAACGTACACAATATAATTATCAATCTATAAAAGGAAAAATTACGCACAAGTATTTCAATATTTTTCTGTAAGCAAGCGAAACTCAGTTTGACTGCTAACAATCTTATAAACAGGATTATAGTTTCACAATATAACTCTATAATTTCGTAAAGAGTAAACGCAGTTGTGTGCTCTAAAATTATTTGGAAATAAAGACAAACATTTTTATGTAATACAGTTCATCGCATACTTCATGTAATCATATTTCATGTTCCCATGCATCTTCATGTGAAATTACATTAATGAAGTAAATACTAAAATTTGTATTACATAAATCTTGTTCTTATGTATAATGTCTTTGATTTCTAAAGTGTCGCTGTACAGTTATTTTAAAGTAGTTTACCGATATAAGATATTATACACTTGCTGGTCTAATCTCTGCATCACCATTTCATTTGGTATTTACAAACATATCGCACACACTTTTTTCTACGTGATTTAACTTGTATATGGGTTGTAAAAGCATATAAGGAACACAACCTCTATTATCATTGATCGGTTCTCTGTAAATTCAGCAATGTCTGTTCGTGGATTTAATACCACAGTGTAATGAGATTTTCCAGTTTCCACTTAAAAATGAGAACGTTAGTTTATCGTTTCATTCACTACGCTTTCTTTTAATGAAATCCATTTATACAGACTGGACAAATTTATAGATTTTATCCATATCACTAATAAGATCTCTGCACATATTAAGGGCTAGGGATTGGGGTCGGGATCCATATAATGTAATTAGGAAATATTTCGACACATGTTCATATTAATTTCGGTTGTCGGTTCCGCAGAATTTGGTTAGACTGGGATACACTACTTATTTATAGTGTCTCAGAAAGCAAACGAAACTAGTGTTAGTGGAATTTCTAAGCACACACCTTCACAAAATAAATCGTACTACAAATTCCACTGCGTTGTCTTAAAATACTTTTGCTACAAGTGAGCGGGCAATTGCGTTGGGAAGGAGTAGTAGGGGTGAATGGGTGCGGGTCTAGCGGGGGCGGAGGAGTGGTGAGTAGTAGGGGCCCTTAAATAGGGTGGGTGGATGGTGTACATCTCTTTGGAGTCTGCGGCGGAGACTGAAGCCTTGTCAACGGGGCTTGGGTGCGATAAGGGGGATGGATGATGCAGTAGGGAGGGTGTTCGCCCCAGCAGATAGGGAGACATCATGTGACTGTAATAGAGGTAGTGGTAATGGAGGGGAATACTGGGGGGGATTGGATGGGGATAGGAGGGGGAAGGAAGGAAAGGGTGGTGAGGGTTGAACGTGACATCGTTTCCCCTTCTTGGGGACTCCATCTCAGAGAGGGCTTTGGTGGTGTCACGAGGTTCTATGATGGGAGAGTGGATCTCCATTTCCGGTTTGATGGTAGGAGGGGGCGGAGGAATGAAAGGGAGAGGTGTGGCGGGGCCCATGAATGGAGGCCTCGGGGTTGGAGGACTCTCCACGTCCACTTTCTCGTCCGTGTCTCCGCCGTCGTTTTCCACAGACATGCAAGAAGACGGACGTTCTTCAGTGTCCGAAACGTCGAGAAGATCCAGGTTCGTGTCCACGAGACTCATTCGCTTCTTTTTATCCGTTAAAGCTGAAGAGAAGAATAATGATAAAAGGTGAGAGGGTCTCTATCGGATAACGTCTAGCAGTGAGACGAGAAGGAAATATAATAATGGGGTTGTTTAACCTGCTTCACAACATCTAAGGTCATATGAGGGACGGAACCTAGAGCTTCACGAGGGATCCGAATTCCCCATTCAACTGCTACCCAGACCCAGTGTCGATCGATTCGCTGATCGACGGGAAGCGATATTTTGACTCTGGCCACGACTTAACCAATGAGAAGAAGGATATGGAATAGATTCAATGAGAGTATAAATTATAAAGAACAAAAAGCGTTAAGTGTGGAACGCACTACTGAATTTCCTTTCATCTCCTTTCTTACAAGAACTGATGAGGGCACTTACAAAATCTTCAAAAATTATATATATTGAGTGTCCCATAAGTCCGGTCTCGTAGGAAAGTTTATTTTAAATTAAATTTACAAAAGTAACGCATTAGAACTAAAAAAATGTCTAAATTGACGTCTTGTTTTGGGACCTTTTTTTTTTTTGGTTGCAGCCAGAATAACAGGCAATGGCTAAAATGGAAGCGAGTTACACTCAGGGAACGACCTCCGTCTTTTCCCGAAGAGTGTAACTCGCTTCCATATTAGCCATTGCGTGTTATTCTACCTGCAAAAAAAACGGTCCCAAAACAAGAGATCAATTTAAAAAAAATTTTAGTTCTAATGCGTTACTTTTGTAAATTGAATTTAAAATAAATTTTCCTACGAGACCGCACTTATGAGACACCCTGTATATAAGATGTCCCCAAAAAATGTCCCTATTTTTTTGTCCGTTATTTTGTAATTGATGTATACTGTATTTTATTAGTGGGGTTCCTTCAGAAAAGTACCAGATTGGAGTTTTTATTTCGCATATAGAGTACTTATATATTTCTAATCTTTCATAACTTAATAATTAATAAATATTATATATTAAAACCGTTCTTTCGCCATTTCATACTCAAAGCAGTGACTTCTCCTAATTTCTATGAAATCGGGAAAAGAGGATACCGCTACCAACGGGTTTTGACACATACTACTCACCGCTTGTGAAACTCGCAACTTTTTGGGGAAGCATTTCTCCGGGCGACTAATCTCCCTTCGTGAGCAAGTGAAATGGTCCCCATATTCAACTGACCTCACACCACCTGACTTTTTTTTGTGTAGAATTACATAACAGACAGGATCTATTCTACCAAGCTTAAGACACTTGAAGACCTAAAGGACCAATGTTAGAGGTAATCATTAACATCCCAGCTGAGCTATTTCCAAAAATTATGTAAAACATTTGTGTAAGGTTGAACATTGTACAAGAAAATATGGCGATTACATTGAGCATATTGATTAAGGTTAATAAACTCCTATGTTTTACGTACCTATTGAGTGTGTGTGTGTGTGTCTAGATCCTTTTATTTAAAAATAGGGACATTTTTTGGGACATCTGATATGTATGTATCATATATATGAAAATTATTTCACGAAAGTAACACGTGAATAATATTTAATGACAATAACCACGAAGGAATTAAAACACGAAATATTCAAGCGCTTTCGTCTAATGACATCCTCAGGAACATTGAAATTATTAAGATTAGGACTAGGCCTATATATAGATCACAAAAAAATATAATTGGTGCAGAAAATATATTAGGAGCAGCATACAATTCACGTGGAATAGATACCAGAGTTTTCGCCCCTTGATCTTATTTAAATCTGATCTGAAAGAATTCAAAATAACAGGATCGAACGAAAAAAGGTCCTGGCTAAGGTTGAAGGTGTTTAGAAGTTGAATAATGACACTCAAGAATGTTTCTATTAAGAATGTTGCTTGAGTGAAACAAAATTCAAGAATTATTCCAATCAGTGCAATGGGACAACTCTGACAAATGGACAAAAAAGGCATTGGGCGACTGTTCCGTTCTAACGGAATATTATTGATGTTTTAAACGCGTGTTCAAATCTTTTCTCGTTTATCCAATGTGAAGAGAGTCGCGTTGTTTACAACCAATTTTATAGATAATGCCTGAATTATTGGTAAGCCTATTCTTTATTATGACATTTTTCACTCTGTTGTCATATGAAACTACTACATTAATGTTCAAAAGTTTAAGTACATTAGCAATGCCTAAAATGCCTGGGAAAAATGGAAGTACTAAAATATTCTTCGACAAAGTGTGAGGGTTATTATTCACACGAAAGAAAGTTCGTTTTGCCTTAAGACAAGATTCCAAACAAGCAGGTGGGTAACATATTGTTTCCAATAGTGTTGATTTTTTCTAACTCAGCATCCATGTATTCTGGAATGGCGATACTAAGAGCACGGAGAAACATTGAAGAAAATATGGCTTACTTGATGGGGGTATCATGTCCGGAGTAAATGTGTACATAGGACAAATCGTTTGTTTTTTCCGATAGATACTAAACTTAAAAAATGGGCTTTCACTATGTACACGGACATTCAAAGACGGGATTAAGTTGTTTTGTCCACTTCCAAAGTAAACATAATGGAGGGGATTTATTTAACTGAACGAGGAAGTCATCCAAGTCACGAATCATGGGCCAAATACACACAATGTCGTCGACGTACCGCAACCTTGAGATGCCAACCCCCAGGATTCTCGGAATGAAAGTACCCATGGCCATCCCAAAAACCTGTTGGTAATACTGACCATTAAACGTGAATTTGAACTCTTTGATGCAAAGTTTAAAGAGTTCCAAAACAATGTGTACGGGTAGTGGCAGGTCATACTTGTGTAATTCTCGTAAGAAAAAGTCAAGCATGTAGTCAACTGGCACTTTTGTGAACAATGAACGAACGTCGAAACTGATCAATCTATAGTTGGTTTCAATGCGTATATTATTCGGTTTAAATGTACGTGTACATCGGTTTTAAGTTTAGTATCTATCGGAAAAAAATAACTTATGTACATGACACCACCATCATGAAAACCATATTTTCTTCAATGTTTCTTCGTGTTCTTAGGATCGCCAGTCCCGAATACACAAGTGCTGAGTTAGACACTAATAATATTGGAAACGATTTGTATTACCCACTTTCTGGGAATCTTGTTTTAACAGTGCAAAATGACCTTTCTATCATGCTAATAACAACCCTCACACTTTGTCGAATAATATTTTAGTACTTCCATTCTCCCAGGCTTTTTAGGCATTGCTAATGTACTTAAACATATGAACATAATGTAGTATTTTCATATGACAATAGTATGAAAAATATCATAATAAAGAATAGGCCTACCAATAATTCAGGCATTATCTATAAAATTGGTTATATATGTGGAAAATTTACTACGAAAAAACAAAGGCGAGATATTACAGACTTCGTCAAGAAAGCTTACTATGCGTACTTCGGAATGAAACTTGGGGATCAAGACAAATCATGGACTCAACAAAAGTTTGCAGTGTTTGTGTAAAGAATGTGTAAAGAATCCTTTTTACCTATTCTCCACGAATAGGTAAAAAGGATTCTTTACCTTTTGGGATTCCAATGGTCTGGCGTGAGCCTAGAAATCACAGCAATGACTGTTATTTTTGTTCATGTAACGTGCAAGGCTACAATACTAAAAATAAAAAGGAAATTTCTTTTCCAAACTCTCAGTCTGCTATAAGACCTGTTGCTCATGGACCTGGTATACCTGTACCTACTAAACCAAATACTCTTGATATAACCATCTGACTCGGTGTCTGATGACGATGGAAACGAATAAAACGATGATATTGATTGTTTTCAAACCGAAACATCTGGTAAACCCCAATTGTTTACACAAAGTGAACTAATGATTTGGTAAGAGATTTGTGTCTCCCGAAGGATTCTTCAGAGATTTTGGGATCCAGACTTCGTGCAAAGAACTTGCTTTCTCCCAGGACGTCATTTTACTGGTACGAAAATCGAGAAAAAGAATTCATCCAATATTTTTCTCAAGAAAATTCACTGGTATATTGCAACAATGTTTCGGAACTAATACTTAAGCTAGGCGCTGCAGTCTATGACCCAAATGAGGGGAGACTTTTCATTAATTCCTCCAAAAGAAGTCTAAAAGGCGTCCTCCTTCACAACGGTAACTTGTATGCATCCGTTCCTGTGGCTCATTCCGTTCACTTGAAGGAAACGTACGAAAATCTTGAGCGTCTTCTAGCTAAGAACACGGTTGGCTACTTTGTGGAGACTTAAGTGATTCGTATGTTGTTAGGTCAACAACCAGGTTATACGAAGTTTCCATGTTTTTTGTGTGAATGGGATAGCCGAGCAAGAACTCAGCACTGAATAAAAAAGGAATGGCCACGCAGGCTCAACCTGACACCTGGTTCTAAAAACATTCAACGTGAAAGTTTGGTTGACACAAAGAAAGTCCTTTTACCTCCGCTTCACATAAAGTTGGGCTTGATGAGGCAATTTGTTAAGGCCGTGGACGAAGATGGAGATGGTTTTAAGTATCTGTGTGGTAAATTCTCAACTCTTTCGGAAGCAAAAGTGAAAGGAGGAATTTTCGTTGGTTCCTAGATTAGAAAACTGACTTTGGATGAACACTATGAAAGAACAATAAACAATCTTTAAAAAGCGTGGATTGCTTTTAAGGATATTATGTTATCAACAAATTTTTGGGGAACAACAAGGACCGAAATTACCAAAACATTGTGAACAACATGCTAAATAAGTTCAAAGAGATGGGTTATAATACGAGTTTAAAATTACATTTCTTACATTCACACTTGGATTACTTCACTGAGAATATCAGAGCACTCAGCGAAGAACAAGGAGAACGGTTTCACCAAGACATCAAAGAAATGGAGAAGAGATATCAGGGAAGGTGGGACATCAGCATGATGGCTGATTACTGCTGGATGTTGAAACGGGATACTCTAGAATTATTACAAAAGAAAAGGAACAGTGCGTACATTCGAGACTAAAAGGCATAGATCTCACAACAAAACTCAGGACAAATAAAGATGAATATGTAATTGACGTTAATAGTCTTCTTTCTTTTTAAAGTTGTTTGCATTCGTAATTAGTATAACAAAGCGAAATAGGTACCTAATGTAAATTGAAATAAATAATATTTATTTATGTTGCCGTTTTTTCCCTTCCAGTTTGCAGAAAATCCTTACGTGATAGAAAAAAAAAAAAACGGACACCTTATTCGAAATCAGCGTAGTTGAATTATATAAAATCAGTTATTAGTAAGAAAACAACGCTTAAAATTCTCATTCGCAGGCCTTTGTAATTATTTATGTATTAAGAAAGCTATGATGAATACATTTTAAGCAGTTTTTAATTTTAATTTATTCGGGAACCTTGAAGGAATAATATTGCTTAAGGGGTTATAACAGGCAAGCTAGTTTAATCATACAACTCAATGGCGTCAGTTCAACTTTTTGGATTTCGCTAATATTTTAATGACGTTTAACGAAGATTTTACCCGTTTACCTTCATCACTGACTTGGTTATATATTTGAAAATATTTCAGCATTTGGGTAATAAATTTTCTTTGAAAACAACTAGAAACTCTTTTTGTATCATTAACATACTATAACTTCATTATTATTATTATATCTATATTTGTGGTACCAGTAAATAAAAAAAAATAAATGTACTTTTTAAAAAGTATCACTCATACGGGGTCCAGTCAGTAAATTCGTGGAAGTATCTTCCTTTTTGTGTACCACATCAATTCCGCGAATTTATTAACTGAACTTTGTATTTATATGCATTATGTAAAATAAAATCCATTAATGGTAACACTAGTTTGGATTACATTCATATATATATATATATATACATATTATATATATAATCGATTAATTAATAGTTTAAGTGGAAGTACGAAAAGTTAATCATCTTTTTACACAGAACACTACTCCACCCATACACCCATTTCAGGGTACGAGCAGCTCGCAGCATCAGTGCCAAGCAGTTAAGGGGTCAGAGTACTGACGTGGCCTTTGTACGTGGTTCATCTCCACTGAAAGCAACAATGCTCTGTGTTAGTCGAGTCCAAAGAACATAAGGGGTTCCAAAAAACCTTAGACCCCCATTTGCAGCTTACATGTTTACTTATATCGAAATAGTTTTTAGTGATTATAAAAATATATAAAATTCTTTATTTATTGCAGGTATTAAAATTACTGTAGCTGATAAAGTGATAATATAATGGCTTCTCAATTAATTGGTGATTCGGAGAGGCAACGTATGATAGATCGCATACGAGCAATAACATTTCGGGAAGCTCGTGATGCTGGAGCTACCTTTATAACACGTTCATGGGTTGCCAAAAAGTTGCGAAGAAGTGAAGACTTCGTCAAAAGAAATTGGGATAAAACTTTGGATGAATGTGAAATGGATACAACCAAATATGGGCTCCCAAATTTGCCACTCTCTCAGGAAACAAAGGACATCATTGAAAGCGGTACGCGTAAGCGGAAAAACAGCTGTGCTAAACTTTCTACAGAGATCGAAGTGTTGAGAGGAAAGATCGTTAGTGGTGAGATCATTCGACTGTACCGTCATAGGCAAGGTTTAAAGCGTTCGCATGAACTTCCAAAGCCAAGAAAAACTCAACTTAACATCGATGACAAAATGTGGTTTGCCCATTATCTTGAAGATTGGGATGTGGATGATTTCATGCATTTAGCTGTCTCCAATGAATTTTTTGTTTGCGTAACACGTCGGCCTAACTACCAAAATGATCGAGTGTGGGCCACAACACCAGATGAAATCGATGACAATGAACATTATCGCGAATTATTAAAAAGTCCAGACTGTGTTGGTGTGTTTGTTTTGTTCACTGCAAAGAAGCTCATGTGGGTGTTGAAGCCAAATGGTCAGAGTTGGGATGGACAGTATTTTCGTGATATTATTCTATCCCAGCATGTCATTCCTTTTCTAAGAAACCCAAACAATGTTATGGATGTCGATCAGGTCACACTTCTGCACGATAAGGCCCCCTGCTTTAAGGCATCAGCCACTCAACACTTGTTGTGGAATTATGAGATAGATTTCTTTGGAAATGAAGAATGGCCAGAAAATTCTCCTGACCTGAACGTCTGTGAACACATTGGATCAGTTATAAAGGACAAGGTTGAATGTCTCGTTTCAAGAACCTGCAGCAAATCGATTTTCGAAGGATACAATGACGCAACACATTGAAACTATTTTAGCAAATTTGCGTATCGATCAAGATCTATTCACGTCACTTTTGGCAAGCTACCCAAAGCGAATTCAGGCTGTCTTGGAAGCCAATGGAGGGAACACCAAGTTTTAATTGTTTCTCATTAAAAGCAGGATTAAATTCTCTTTTGTAAGGTATGTTTAGTTTTACTGTACCTCTAATGGTTTAGGCCATGGGCGGGGGGGCTAAGTTTTATAGGAGCCGCGTACATGTCTGTATTCAATTGATTGCAATTTTCGTTAGTTTGTATTGCAGACACTTTCAGGCATATTATATACATATATATATATATATATATATATGATACACACAGACCGTGCATGGAACAAGGAGCTCTTCTGGGATAATTAAATCCACTGTAGTCCGAATAAGTAATGGTAAATGACAAATACCATAGTTTTTCTTTTTCATGATGCAAGCCCGACATGGGCAACGGGCTTGCATCATGAAAAAGAAAAACTATGGTATTTGTCATTTACCATTACTTATTCGGACTATAGTGGATTTAATTATCCCAGAAGAGTTCCTTGTTCCATGCATGGTCTGTGTGTATCATAAAAAATTCAGGGAACCATTCTGAGTTTCCTTTCCTTCGTGGTTTTATTCATCATATATATATATATATATATATATATATATTAGTTACATAAAAATAACTTACCCTCAACATTCTTTTCTGGAGTTGAAGACGAAATTTGACATGATGGAGGGGAATTCGTTCCCTGTCGTTTCTTGGGTTTTGTATGTCCATTTTCCCGAAATCCTTTTGCAAAGGGATTGTGGTCTATTTTTAGCTGCGTTATTCTTTCATTCTGATACGCAGTTACTGCTAAAAACTGAGTTTCAATGAAACTAAATGTATTAAACGCTGCCCAGTGCAATGAAATAAGGTCAGTAGCTGCTACGACGTGAATTCTAGGCAAGTATTTGTGCATGGAACAGAGGATGATGTGACCTTGTTGGTCTAAATTATTATTAGTAAGTTTTAATTTTTCGAAAGAGATGGAATGGCGCATCCATTGAGCGCCTGAGGCCGGTGAATGTGGATGGATATAAAGTCTTCCAGGCATGTGAGGTTCCGCTTTCCCAGCAACAACCCATTCTTTGCCCTGGAACTTATACCTGGAATCATCCGCTGGAACGATATCCATAAGCACAAAATATTTTGTGTTCGCCTCTAGTCCAGATACTGATATTTTTATAGTTGGAAACATCCTCCTGTAAAAGAATATGTTGTTAAAATAAGGGAATATTATGTTCAAATTACGGAACAAAATGAGATCAGAATATTCCTCAAAATGGCTCGTACAGACCTATTTTATTTGATTTTTACTGTCTAGAAAATTTCTAATGGCTTTAATCTTTATAAATGAAGGTTAAGTATAGTTAGATTAGGTTAGGTTAAGGTAGGGTTACGTAAGATTAAATTACTTTCGTTCGTTTGAACAGGTCCAAGATCTTTCGTCGAGAAATCCTACATTTGAGAGATATTTCTCAACGTCTCGAGAATTTTTCTCGTCGGTCAAAAAATTTGCATTTCATGCACTATCACCAATAATATGTAAAATCTTATATATTGACTAAATATAATTTATCATTTTAATTTAAGTTAATAATTAAATTTTCGGTATTTAGTTTGGTTTGCTTCCGCCCGAATTGTTCATTCTGACGAAGGTCAAGCTTTTCACTCCACCTGAGACCTACAGTTTAACGTGGAATCCGAACCACGCCCTCACCAGCAGCCCAGCGTTTTAACCACTAGGCTACGCAGGGTACCCATTTATCTACCAACCACTTTCTTTGTGTGGAAGGATGAACAGCTGGGTTTTGCCCCGCGCCGCCTGCCATCACCGGGTCTCGTTCCCGGGGCCGATGGATTCGTAGTCAGTGACGCTAACCACTACACCACCGAGGCATATAGATTAATTATAAAATAATGGTTAATCAAAATATATGCAGTAATGATAAATCCTCATTCATACAATACAATAAAAATAGATAAACACTTAAAATTACATTGGTAATGCACACAACAAGGCAATTAACACCAACAAAATAATATTTAATATTCATACGCTGTTGCAATTTATGCAACAGGGTAGGGACATATATATATATATACAGGGCGTCCCAAAAAAATGTATACACACTTTAAATAATTATAAAGGCAGTGTTTATTAAAATACATTTCATTTTCAAAATGTAATAGAATCTACAGACATTATTTAATTGTTTTGTCAACGCCTGTTTTCAAACTGACGTCCGTTCTGGTCCAGGCACTGCTGATAACGCGAAGCAATGGAATCGCAAACATCACGAAACATTTCGTTTGGTATTTGTGTGCATTCTCGTTCAATGGCTGCTCTCAATTCAGCGACTGTTGCAGGTTTTATAGCGTAGACTTTGTCTTTTAAGTATCCCCATAAAAAAAGTCTAGTGGTGTGAGGTCTGGTGAACGCGGAGGGTATTCTACGAAACCCCTTCGTCCAATCCACATCCACATCGTGCCAAGTACCACTCGCAATACTCCACTCTTCGGTCCGGATCATCATCTTCATTAATAGCATGGACTAATCTTGGAATGTAACTTTTCCATTGACAGCGCTTCAAAATGCGTTGGACAGACGATTCTGAAATTCCTACCTCACGACTCGCTTGCCGCACAGATTTTCTTGGACTTTGGTGATACGTTTCCAGTACTCTTTCTTGCTTTGTGGAGCTTGTCGATGTCCGTGGTCTTCCAGAACGCTTCTTGTGGACATTCTGAACAGTTCCATCGGCTTCAAACTTATCTCTAATTCGAGTGATGGTAAGTCGCGTTGGTGGATCTGTTTGAAACTCCCTCCTAAACTGTCTTTGCACTTCAACTGCGTTTTCACACTTCCAGTAGCATTTTAGAATGAATTTCCTTTGTTCAAAGCTTAGTCTGACTACCATTATTAATTCTAATGGGTTTAACTTGGAAAGAAAGAAGCATCAATTGAGCTATCAGCTGTTAAAGTGTGTATACATTTTTTTGGGACGCCCTGTGTAATATATTATATATATATATATATATATATATATATATATAATATATATATATATATATATATACACACTAACAATTAGCGTTGTAATAAAAATACTTTACTATAGCTGATAATTTTAGTTTCCAAGACATCACTGTTTAACTTACGCGTAACAGTGTTAAATTAACAGTAAAATTTGAAATTACAATTTATTCTTCAGATTAGCAGTTAGAAGTGCTAATAAAACTATATATATATATATATATGTGTACACAATAAAACCATTCTGTGACCAAACATTCTTAACTGTTAAACTAACAATGAGGTATTTAGATTCGAATTACGCCTGACAAAATATTAACGTTGCAATTTAACAAATGTTACTGTAAATATGCAATTTATATACAGCAACTCTGAACAACAAAAATAAAGGAATAAAAACGAATTGTATTAAAAAAAAATTACATTTTTACGCTGACAATCGTAAAAACTACTACATATATACAGGGTGGCCATAAAGCCTGGAAACAAGATATATTACGATAATTCTTTTTCTCTGTTGTACATTATCTTAATAAATCCTTAATACAATACTGTTCCCAGACTTTATGGCCACCCTGTATATATATATTAAATTTCTAAAATATTTTATATTCTTTTATATTTTATTAAATGCATTAAGAGAGAATGAAGAGGACATATTGTCGCTGAAAAAATAGGTTTTTTTTTCCCATTTTTAAAATTGTATTTTACTTTAAATGGAAAAACAGTAAAAACTACTGTAATGACATTTATTTACCGTTATCTTTAGGTCCATTTAATATATGCTCATAAAAATAATTGTTTTACGTTTAACACTATATTAACAGAAATGGTAAGATAAATATATAAACTATACATATTAAATAAATAAATTTTTAATTATATAAATAAAATATGTTAATTATATAAGTGAATACGTTAATTATATAAATTATATAAATAAATATAAAATTATGTAAATATATAAATAAATATAAAGTTATTACGTAAATAAATATATAAATTATATATATAAATATAATATATATATAAATATAAAATTTAAATAATTATATAAATTATATAAATAATTATATACATTACATAAATAATTATAAAAAATAGTATCTCACCTCCCAAGTTTTGTAATGATCATTTCTGTTCCAAATCTGTGAAACTGCGACCAAATGTTTTCGTTTTCCAGTTTCACTTTTATTCTAGGGTCCGGTTTACCGCTGGGGGAACCCCCTTGAAACAAACCCCCAGGAATTCCTGCAGAAGGAAACCCACCGCACATACCCGGAGGCTTTAAATAATCGGCGGGTGGATACCCTGGGGGAAGAGGATGCTGTCCTGGAACTCCACCTTTGGGAAAAAGACGAACGAGATTTTATATATATATATATATATGCTGCAAACCCAAAAGGAAAAAGAAAAACGATTCCAAGGCCTTTCGTGAAATTCATCCCATATATATATATATATATATATATATATATATATATATATATATATATATATATATATATGATGGTACAAAAGTGAGCATTGAAAGGTCATTATATAAATTATAAATTTTTTTAAACAAATTTTATTTAAAAAATAAATAGAACGGAAAAAATACATTCTGACTCCTGACTTTTCCGCCACCCTGTACACATAATATACATGTATAGTGTATATGGATGTGCAACTTTCAATTTTTATAAACACATACGAGCCATTGTTAAAGAACTTAAAAAATAGTACTTTTATAAAAATTCTTGAAACTAAAATTTTTAGGCCTATATTTAATTAAAATTCAACATCACAATATATTAATTAATATAAAAAAAAGGAAGTTAAGGCAAAATCCTAGAAGCTCATTTTCCTAATACGAGGGGGTGAGTGTACCCCGAGGGTCACCCGCAAACTCTACTCCACCCGATGCCAGCGGCCGGGAGCGAACCAGCGGGGCACTACTCGGAGTCCGCCTCTGCAACCACTGAGCTACAGGATGCCGTAGTAATTATTATTAGTATATATATAACGAGTTGAAAGCTGGACTTCATTATTAAGTTCGATGCACGCTTTATTCAATCGCTGTCAAATGGTTGAGTTCTGCTGATGATTTTCAAAACTAGTTTTAACATGGCCTTTGGCATGAAGAGTTTTAACCTCATATACTAACTATATAGAAGATATAGAATACAAGTTCTTAATTAGCTCGGCTAAACTATAAGCGATAGGAATACACATGTTATATATATATATAATATATATATATATATATATATATATATATATATATAATTACTTGTTACTAAAAGCAACTCAATCCATAATATAACTGCTTCAATTAGTTGTGATTATTACGCGATGCGTAAAGTATTATAGTCTCTGCAGGGGTTCTGGGGCCAGCTGGAACCCACTTGGTTGTTGGTTTAATTAAATAAAGAGATTATATTGAACGCAGGCCGAGCCCTTCATGGCAGACACTTATCACGCAGGTATCTTAACTATAGTGAACAGCAATAACAGCTACATTATATTTCATTTGGAAAACACGAAGCCACTTGGGCCTATCTACGTTATCTAAGTCATAAGCTATATTTTATAATAAAATTTGGCAAAATGTCAATCTCAAGTTAGCTAATTAATATACAACTATTTACAGAGGTACTGAAGTAGTCTACATAACTTAAGTTAAAAACATACACTATTTACACAATTTTATAAACTCTGTTTCATTCACGAAAGCGTCCAACTTTTTCTTAAAGCTAAGGAGTTACTATTTATCACATCATATGGAAAGTCATTCCAAACTTCTACTACTCTATGACTGATATTACAATTACAATCCACGAAATCACATCCTTTAGATATATATTTTTATAATCATTTTATTCGATAATATTTAGATATTTAATAATATATTTCTCATTATATATATATATTAAAATTAGAAATTATTTACCTGGAAATCCAAGTAGATGATGAATTCCACCTAAATATTCGTACATAATTTCTCACTGTCTTTTTTTTAAACTCTCTTTAATTGAAATTCACTTTACTGAGACAAGTAGCGAACGATACAATTGTTCCTGTTCTACTGCCTTCTAAACAAAACAATTCTGTAGTGTACTAAACGTCTCGAAACACCCATCCAAATAATAGCACACAATTATTATTGGTCAAGTACAAAAGAATACAAAATATTCCAATCTTTAGCTCCGCCCATTATTCCACTTAGCAACCAATCAGAAGAGAGAATTTCGTTGTTCTTTAACTTCCAGAATAAAAAAAGACTATCTCGGCCACGCCCATTTTACTCAGTATTTTACCACCTACGATCATATTCTTGAAGGGTTTTTTTACAGGAACATATGCATTTCTCGTTATATTTTGGATTTTTTCTCGTTCTTATTTCGAAAATTATCTTTTATGAGTGACTGAAACCATGACAAAAGGAAAGCCGATGTCTAATTCGTCACAGAAGGGAAATTCTTTAAAATTTAAAGTATAAGAAATTACTACCAGCGTGATTATTTTCTTGGTAAAAGTTGAACGTGGAGTAATAGATGTATTTAGTCATCTAAAATAATTTATGATACCATAAACCATAGTTACAGTATGATAAGAAGTGATATAATAAATTACAGACAAAACAATATTTTCATAATTAATGTAATATAATTTAAACCATATATGACAATATACAATTAAACTATTAGTTTGGGAAATATTCTCTCTCTCTCTCTCTCTCTCTCTCTATATATATATATATATATATATATATATATCGCAAGTTGGATGAATTGTCAGCCGTGTATAGATCAGCTGAATTTTAAAACCTCTCATATGCACCAAAGGTGTGTTCAAATCTAACAATATGCACATTGAAAACTGTTCGCTTTGTGTATCTTAGATCCCAGCAGACAAAAAGGATTAAAATATAAAATATAAAATATGTAAAATGTAAAATATAAAATACTTCAAGGGTACATATAGAGTAAGTCGATAGTAGACAGAGGGTAGCTGAAACGGTTAACTGCTTGACAAGTGGTGTCCTCTGGAACTAAGTGAAAAATACAAAGAGTACACTTTCAGGGATGAAAGAAAACTTCTCAATGTACCTTGGGTGTACCGAAGGTACGTACTTTATATCCAGAGTACGTTTAGTCGTTTTATTTTTTCGTTCGGCTCTAAGGTACGCACAGCGAACAGTTTTTAAGAGTGTAGATCCACAAATATGCTGTATGAAACCTGTGTTTGGCAAATTTGTTATGCCAAAAGTTTCAGTGGCATATATCCATACATATAGTATATACGTATATGAGGTATTCAGTAAAATTCCCTTTAAAGGAGATGTGATAATTTTGGAGATGTGATAATTTTGGCAGTGCATTTCTTATCCTGTTATTCTCATCCCAATCTTGGTCATTTCTGTTTCAGTCTTCTCCAAGAATGAAAAATACCGAAGTGGAAATCTCACAGGAGGCAATTCTCAAGTAGACCCATTCTCATTCACAAAGTAGGATATCCTACTTTGTTAAATTTTTCTTAGAAAATACCCCTCGGGTCTGCATGCGTCATACAGTATATCACTCTAAATCCTGTTCGCTGTGTCTACACTTTAAAATCTGTCCGTTTTGTGTACTTTAGAACAAAGAGTAAAAACCGGACTAAACATACTCTTGAAATTATAAAGTATTTCAATGCGTCGAAAGCAGATTGAGAGTAGATGAAGCGGTTCTTTTCTTGACAAGTTGTATTCTCTAAACCTAAACGAAAAATTTAAAAAGTACATTTCTAGGAATTAAAGGAATCCCTTCACTTTACTCTTAATGTACTTTCGGTTTAACGAGTGTACTCTTTAAATATTTTATATTCAGCCTACGTTTAGTCCTTTTTTTACTCTCGGTTCTACTGTAAAGTACTCAGAGTGGACAGTTTTTGGAGTGTACACTCTGAATAGGAGTGGACGTTTCGCTAAATATTTCATTGTCACAATTTTGTGAATTTTGAAATGTCTAATGCGTTAGACATTTCACATTAGTCTAGCATTTCCCAATTTTTTAAACAATTGAAAAAACTAGTGTGAAATTTTTTATAAAATATTTGCTTAACGCATGAAAGTTTGAGAAGTTTAAATTTAAGCTTAAATTAAATTTAACTTTCAATTAATATCGATTACTTCTTGTAATTGCGATTACAAATAACTTTCTATAATTTACATTATCAAAGCCATTTGTCATTTCACATACCAAAAATTAGTTCTTCTCAAAGTCCACGATTTTCAAGTTAACAACTCTAGTTCAGCTAATCTTTCAACACGTTCGTTTTAATTCTCAGTTCAGGAATCATTGCAGTTGATCCAACTTCAACCCTTTCTAACCTGTCGGTGTCTTTTCTCAAGTATAACCCTTTATGGACGACTGGTACAAATTGGTAACGTTTCATATACACGCATTAATAACTTAACCCTACAAAAGATTACGACGTTAAGTTGTCTAACATAGAGATTGAACGTAGGTTAGGCCGATATAGACTCAGACCACAGGTCTAACCTAATAAATGAAATTAATAAATGCGTGAAAGACATTTACCAGACCTACAGTATAAGCATACATGAAATAAATGCACAAATATAATAATTGCTTTCTTCTTTTTTCGAGATAGCTTATAAATATGATCAAACAACGAATAAACTGCGCCACGGCTTCAAAATATTTTTAATTACAGTGCGCGTGCGTCTACGCGAAAACAAAAGAAAATTAATTTGTTTTATAAATTAAATCTTTAGTTTCCACGCCTATATTTCAAGCATTTAAGCAACGTTTTCAGTTATTTGAAGTATCTAGTAAACGTTAGAACTTAGCTTTCTCTTCATTTGAGAAGGCTCAGTTCTTTATGAAATGTTGAGTAATTTTTCGTATACTGTATATAATATAACCAGACGTCTACTTTCCATTAAAGGATATAAAGAGAATAAATTAGCTTAAATGTACTCTACAAATACTCGTTATGTTCTGTCGTGTAGATCAGCTGGATTTTGAAAGCTGTCATGAAAGCTGTGTGTTCATTCCTGATACATATATATATATATATGTATGTATGTAGAAAGAGAGAGAGAAAAATCAACAAATAAATGAAGCAGTTCGCTTCTGGACAAGAAATGCTTTGTGAAATTTAGAAAAATCAACACAAAATACATTTTCAGGGATTAGAGGATTCACATTACTTTCTATATATATCTTCAACATACTGTATATACTAAAACTATACTTTTTAAATGCTCTACATTCGGAGTAAACTTAGGCTCAGTTATACTTCCATTTTTTTCAAATTACACTGTAAAATGGTTCCATATATACAGACCACCATGTTTCCAAAAAATTAATTGTTCCATATGACGAAATATGAAACGATTTGGAAATCACTTTTGCTTCGTAATGTTGATATAATTAATTCAAAATTGGTGGTCTAGAAAGAAAAGTTGTTCTAGCATGTGAAATAATGTTTAATTGCTCCATTTGCTTCATGAGCCGATTATGGTTTTTTTTTCTAAAACGATGGTCCACCATAAAAGCCGTTGAATTATTTTTCTTTTCTAGACAGATTTTGAATCACTTCTATCTACAGGTGTCTACAATGTCTTGTCACCCCAGTAAAATACTGACTGATCTTTGTTTTTCTTTCAAACCTATTTGAAATGTGTGATAGTAACGAGTATACGATTGAACAACGCATATTGGCTAGTACCTGGGTCCATGAGCGATCACGTAATGGCAAAACCATTGAAAATATTCGTGTAGACTTCCAGGACCGATTCAATCGTACAGCTCCTTCAAACATGTACAAACATTTGTAGAAAAGTTACGTTTTAGTACGATATATATTATTATTATTATTTCCTTAACCCATAGGTTGCCAAGCCATTTTGATTAGGTCATTAAATTGTCATTTATTATTTATGTTATCGCTAATTATTTTACTATTAATTATTTATTTTATTTTCTATTACGAGTGAACTGTTGAAAGGCAGCCTAAAAAGGTTAAGAACCACTGGATTAAGGAAACTAACTTTAAAATTCAGCGCTATCCCATTTATACTTTATACATAAGTAAAACCAAGTTTCCTTCACTTGCTTGAAGTATTATTATTATTATTATTATTATTATTATTATTATTATTACAGGATAATAAAAATATTTCTACGGTGAATCAGAAGAAAATGGTATATTGCTCGCTAATACTTTTGTTTATCCTTTTGGTCGTCCTAAATTATTTTCGATTTAAATCTGTCATTGACTTAAATTATCACTTTGATGCGATACCAAAGTGCTCCTCCTTGTCTAGACACTGAAAGAGTGCAAAATTTCTTTACTATATTATCTGACTGATGAGTTAATCCAGAGGAAATTTGAGCTTTAACGCAGTCTTCACCTATTCAGCTTTCAATTTTTCACAGGTTATTCGTTATAAATTTCAGCTGAAATCTGACAAGAAACTACTTGTATGTGATTATCTATACGAGTGTGTGTGTATATATATATATATATATATATATATATATATCAGTGGCGACTGTAGCTCTTCAAGACTACTCGGGCTCTTTTTAAATTTTCAAGTCTACATATGAGCCGACATTTAAATGCATGACAATAACTTAAGATTATCAATAAAATAAATAAATACATACCTTGGTAAAAAAAATTATTTGAATTTTATTTATTTGAACATAAAATCGAAGCGTCTTGGTTTTAAAGCAAATTCCTTTAATATTCGGTCATGTAATTTGTTTTTGCTTTCCAAATCAATAAGTATTTCTTTTTCAATTGAAATCCTAGCCAGGGACGAGAGGCGTTCTTGAGCCATTGTGTTTCTTAAATATGATCTAATTCGATCAAGAACAGAGAAACTTCTTTCATTTGATAATTTCTCGTTGTTCAGCGATGTTTCTCCTTCCAAATGGTTTTTCTTTTAATGTTAACACTATGTCCTCCATGGGTGAGCTATACTTCTCAGAATACTTATAATATTAAAAATAAATCAAACTGCAAAAATCAAACTGCACCGTCGCCCAAGGCAGTTGAAGGCGTGCTTTAATGAGAATTAGAAGGACTATTATGTAACCGTATGCAAGCAAATAATTAATTATTCATTAAAAGAACTTTAAATATACGATATTACTTATACTTTCTCGGGCGTAATGTCTTGCGCCCGAGTAAAGGATCTTGAAAGATTACACGAAAACTTAATGTGTCAATATAGTTTTTTATAGGTAGTAAGGGTATCTAAATGCGCTCAAAATTTGCTTGCGTGACGAAGGCTAGACAGAAAAATAGTACCATACTACCAGCCAAAAAACATTTTACAATTTGTATTTAAAACTTTTTTTTAAACTTAAATCTATAATACACAATTTTATCTCTCATGCTTCTCCTTGCCCCTTGCCTCTCGGGCTCAGCCCGAGAAGCCCGTGTGCAGGAGTCGCCACTGATATATATATATATATATATTATATATTACACACCATTCTGAGTTAGATCATATATATATTATGTGTGTGTGTGTGTGTGTGTGTGAGTGTTACACACAGACCATGCATGGAACAAAGAACTCTTCTGGGAAAATTAAATCCACTATAGTTCGAATAAATAATGGTAAATGACAAATACTATAGTTTTTCTTTTTCATGATGGATGCTCAACGTGGGCAACGGATCACTCGCAAAGAGGCCCCAAAATATAGTTTCTCTCACCAGCTATCTGCCAACAGATAGGATCCAGCTTTGGGACATGGTCTAATTTTCCCAGAAGAGTTCCTTTTTCCATGAGGGATTCACAGATTATTTGTGTAATACAAACTTTAGTAATCTCAAGAATTAATCAAACCTAGCGCGCACCCAGAATTTACTTAACTCATGTTGATCCTTTTATGACTCCTCAAACCAATTGCGCTAAACTCATCCGCGAAAATATGAAATATATTCCGCTTTGTGTTTAGTTTCGATTACATTCTTTCTCATTAGTAACAGTTTTTGTTTTTATTTATAATATCACATTTAGATTAAAGTGAGATTCACTCTCATTTGTTTTGTTTTTTTCAGGCGCAAATCTTGAATCGAAATGAGAAACTGTCTTTAAAAAAGCGACCCTTTCTTTGTCACTTTGCCAATACGTTTTTCAGATCAAAACGAGAAATTACATTTTTAAGGCAGTCGCGTTTTTGTCTCTTTTGTAATGTAAATTTAGTTTGAAAATGAGGAATTGTATCGGAAAAGCAGCCTTTTCCAGGTTTAGTTTATAATACGTATTTCGGATCAAAACGAGAAATTACATCTCGAAAGCAGTTGCAGCTACGTCCCTTCTGTAATGCGTGCGCCTCGCATATATGATAATATTCACACACATACACACAGCGATATACATATATACATGTATAGTGGGGGCGGGTAGAGAGAGACAGACAGACAAACGTAGTTTTATTTGATTTTTTTATAATTGCGTTAATTAACAACGTTAATTTTAAAATTTAACCTTTTGAAGTGAGCTTAATTGAGTTTATATATAATTATGTATTATTATAAGTATGTTTATATACTGGCATGAAGGTTACTAAAACGATATATGAAATCACGCACAAAATACACTTGGCGATTAAAACAATTAAGAAACAA
The DNA here is from genome assembly GCA_023014485.1 of Bathynomus jamesi. NCBI lineage: Eukaryota > Metazoa > Arthropoda > Malacostraca > Isopoda > Cirolanidae > Bathynomus > Bathynomus jamesi. Next base: position 390,934 of record JAJOZX010002188.1, read on the forward strand.
GGCTAAAATTTGAATTTTAGACTAAAATTACGATATACTGTGTATATATATATATATATATATATATATATATATATATATATAGAGAGAGAGAGAGAGAGAGAGAGAGAGAGAGAGAGAGAGAGAGAGAGAGAGAGAGAGAAGATGTATCATCTCTATTTTTATTGTAGTCAATATTTCGAACCTCTCAACAGTACTCCTTTTCAAGACCACAATTTAAAATTTAAAGCTGAACTTTACAAAGACAAAATTTATAATAAATTCAAACTAACTTATAAATATTTAAAAAAAAATAATAATAAATAAGAAAGGTTTGCGCAAGAGCAAATTTTTTTCCCTAAAAAGCGTATTTAATTTTGGCATTTTAGTCATTATTACTAAAAATAATAAATACTAAAATAAGAAATTTTACAGTTAAGACGTAATTATACTACTCATCTTATTATTATAGATATACGGTTTAATTTACCTAACGACTACACTGTACTGTATACACGAAAGTTCCTATATACTTCAAATCGAAGTATCTACAAATGTTTTTTTCGTATACGAAAAGACCATTTGTAAGTACTTAAAGCTATAGCCTTAACGTTCCAAGAAATAAAGGGTTCCTCACATTTATCGTATGGATTTCCTTTTTCGTATAGCTTTTATATATATATACAGGGTGGCGTAGTATCGCGATACATTTTCTCTCTCTCTCTCTCTCTCTCTCTCTCTCTCTCTCTCTCTCTCTCTATATATATATATATATATATATATATATATATATATATAGTATATATATATATATATATATATATAATATAATATATATATATATAATAATTCGTATGCAGTGAGGTTTCTGTATTTATGTAAATATTTGACTCTCTGACAACAGGAAATGAAGCCATTTTATTGTACGCAGTAAATTTCGGCTGAAAGTTTATTGTCGGTTTTGTCGTCGAAGAATTGGTCCTGATTCGACGTTAATTCGTGAGACGAATTTCTTTCTCATTTGAAGATGGTGTTAAATTCTTTGTGATTTTCACCGCACCAAAAACCTTTTTCTTTCTTTTCTTGTCTTTCATGGTTTTTCTTTTTATGGGAGTGTGCTCTCTCTCTCTCTCTCTCTCTCTCTCTCTCTCTTCTCTCTCTCGCTCTCTATTCCTGTGTTATTTTTCTTATTATATATATACATGAAAAAGGAAAAAAACTATGGTATTTGTCATTTACCATTACTTATTCGGACTATAGTGGATTTAATTTTCCCAGAAGAGTTCCTTGTTCCATGCACGGTCTGTGTTTAACATATATATATATATATATATATATATATATATGAATAGAAACGACATAAGTGTTAAGGAACGTTTCTGCACACTTATGTTTCTATTCATTTATATACTGCGCGGTCATTGCAGTTATATGCATATATATATATACAGGTATATATAATGAACAGGAACACCAGAGAAAATACAAACATCCTTCAAGGTTTAATAGTACCAACGTTTCGGAATGCACTAATTCCATCTTCAGGGCTCAAAAAGCCAGGAATCAAACCCTGGTTTCTGCAGCAAGTAAGGAACCGCAAATCACACTGAAGTTTTCTAGCCTTGTAGTCAAGTTTTTCAAGTCTTCTATACATGTGCAATGCTGGTATAGAAGACTTGAAAAACTTGACTACAAGGCTAGAAAACTTCAGTGTGATTTGCGGTTCCTTACTTGCTGCAGAAACCAGGGTTTGATTCCTGGCTTTTTGAGCCCTGAAGATGGAATTAGTGCATTCCGAAACGTTGGTACTATTAAACCTTGAAGGATGTTTGTATTTTCTCTGGTGTTCCTGTTCATTATTAAACTGCGTTTTCCACGCCACCAATCAATAGCCGATATATATATATATATATAATATATATAATTATATAATATATATATATATATATATATATATATATATATATATATGATGCAAACCAACCCACAAGGAAAAAAAAAAATTTTCCAAGGCCTTTCGTGTTTAATTGTGAAATTCATCCCATATATATATATATATATATATATATATATATATATATATGGGATGAATTTCACAATATAACACGTGAAATGAATGAATGCTGCAAACCCACAAGGAAAAAGAAAAACGATTCCAAGGCCTTTCGTGTATTCAAAGCTACACCTCGTCAGGGTGTAGCTTTGAATACACGAAAGGCCTTGGAATCGTTTTTCTTTTTCCTTGTGGATTGCAGCATATATATATATATATATATATATATATATATATATATATATATATATATATATATATGTGTGTAACGCACCTTGCACGCTTCAAACTTTTATAGGACTGTCGCAAAGGTTGATCTTGAAATGGAAGTCGACCACGTTGCCCTTCATTTGGATTTAGCCTGGTAGAGTAGAGGCGAGATTTGCTTTCCTCGGTTTTTTTTCATACCACTCATCCAGGCATGATGACACCCCCAGCTCATCTGGGATCGTCCTAAGTGACGCGAGTGTCAATAGGTTCCTTTTAAAAGTTTTATTACAGTGATACAAATCATGGTTCTTAATTGTTTCGACAAATGATATTAAATGTTTTATTCCTTTACTGCAAAACTTTTTCATCCGTGACAGACGCTGCAGATGTTCCCTCTGTCTTGGCCAGTTTCGGGACGCAGCATCTGTGTTCTTTCTCTGTTTTTTAATAACGTTGGTGTATATTATATGAGATACACAGCTGATTCACTTATTTTTCCTGTGTAGATTATAGCTTGTATATTTCATTATTTCATCTGTGAAAAAAGTACAGATTTAATTTATGTTGCGTCTCCATCTGGTTACACTACATAAATTAAAGGAACGCTTTTCTAATATTTATGTGGCATCTCATCTGTCAACATATTACAGTGTAGTTATTTCTTTGATATCATATAAAATTGTTATACTTTTAATGGAGTAAATTCAACTTAATTTTTAAGGAAAAACGGAAACTGACTGATCTGTAAAAGTATTTATCCAACCACTCGTAACAGTTTTGAGTAATATCAGATAACAAACATAAGTGTGAAATTCAAAGATATATTTATAAAACAAAATTGTTATATATATATATATATATATATATATATATATATATATATATATATATATATATATATATGATACACACAGCCTGTGCATGGAACAAGGAACTCTTCTGGGAAAATTAAATCCACTATTGTCCGAATAAGTAATGGTAAATGACAAACACGATAGTTTTTTCTTTTTCATGATGTTAGCCCAACGTGGCCAACGGGTCACTCGTAAAGAGGCCCCAGAAGAGTTCCTTGTTCCATGCACAGTCTGTGTGTATCATAAAAAACCTCAGGGGACCATTCTGAGTTCAATCCCATCATGAAACGGACATGTTATGTGCCTTGAAAAGTGGACGCTCAATTTTGCCAGTTGAGGTTTAAGTTTTGGTTTTTGGCCAAAAATACAATAGTTACCCCTTTTTCTTTGATGTATTCAATCCGAAGTGAATGCAACGAATCTTTTGCTTATATCGAGGTTCTGAATATAGTTGGGCTGAGATGCTTTAAACGCTAGATCCTGTCCCAAAGCTGGATCCTATCTGCTTTCCAGATAGCTGGTGAGGGAAGCTATATTTTTGGGGTCTCTTTGCGAGTGACCCGTTACCCACGTTGGGCTAACATCATGAAAAAGAAAAACTATAGTGTTTGTCATTTACCATTACTTATTCAGACTATAGTAGATTTAATTTCTTTGTTCCATGCACATTATGTGTGGATCACAAAAAACCTCAGGGGATCATGCTGAGTTCATTCCCATTATATTTATTTCTCTATATATATATATATATATATATATATATATATATATATATATATATATATATATATATATATATATATATATATATATATATATATATATATATATACCTTTCAACCTTTCAAATGTTCCGTACGATGATTCCTCATTTCAAGAAGGTTAAGCTTGTCGCTCCTCCTCTCGAGTTGGCCTGACGAAGTAGAGAGTTCGTTTCTTGTACTCTCCACCTCACAAAGCTAGGTACGCCCGGCTCATCGGGGATTGTTCTGAGCCAGACGTCTAACCTTCTTTAAGAGATGCCCACCGCAACACCACTCGTGTTCCTTAGTTCTTTGGGCGGCTGATTAAACAGTCTTGGTCCTCTCACAACAAAACTATTTTCTTTCAGGGTTAAGGATGTTCCCTGTCTAGCCTTTAATTTGGGAACACGACACAGTCTTCCTTTTCTACTTTCCACTGTTGTTTGTGGGGGTGGTGATTATAGGGTTCAGAGTAAATTAGGGGCTAGTTTCTTCATTAATTTCCAAGTGTAAATAATGGCGTATATCTCTCTTCTCCTTTCCAGTGAATATAGGTTACTTCGCGTAATCTTTCCCAGTAATTTAGTTCTTTGCACCCATTGATCTTGGCTGTGAAGCTTCTCTGAATCCCTTCTAGCTGTCTAATGTCGTCTTTTTATATGGACATGTTAGGACCGAGCATTATTCTAACTTGGGTACGATCAGTGTTTTCAATAGAGGAATAAAAATAATTATATTCCTATCCCTTCGTTTAAAGGTTCTCAGTATCTGTCAAGTTATTCTTTTTCCTTTGTTTACTATCTTATTTTGTGTTTCAAGTTTCACATCATCAGTCATTACAACTTCTAAATCTTTTGCTTTAGAATTTCTTTAAATTTCCCGTCTATTTGGGGTATAATATTCCATGGATTTTAGGTCCTCCCTTTTTTCGTACCGTAACAGTTGAAATTTTTCAGTGTTAAACTTCATAGTGTTTTCTTCCGACCACTTGTAGGTTCTGTTCATGTCTATTTGTAAAGATCCTATAGCCTCTGGGTTTCTTATTTTTCTACTATCCTTTGTGTCATCGGCAAAGGATGTTACTGTGCTGTCTCTGGTAACGTCCTTATCTATGTCAGTTAGCATGATTATGAAGAGTAATGTAGCTAATACTGTTCCTTGTGGTACTGAGCTGAGGACCTCTGATTCTGATGAAGATACTCCTTGTACTGTAACGACTTGCCGCCGCTCACTAATGAAATTATATATCCATTTTCCTACTTTTCCTGTTATTCCCATATATTTCAGTTTATGTATTATGATCCCATGGCCACACTTGTCGAACGCTTTGGCAAAGTTTGTGGATATTACAGCATAGTTTTCATTAATTTCAAGTGCATCAATAATGTTGTTGTAGTGTTCCATTAGTTGTGATCGACATGATCTGCCTGACCGGAATCTATGTTGGTTATCATTTAATTTTTTCTGAGTTTCAAAAAGTAAGGTTTTTTGTAAGCAGGGCCGGCGAGAGCTGCCACGGGCCCCGGGGAAGGATTGGTATATGGGCCCCCCCGCCTGTTTACTCAGTATTTTATTATGAATGTTTTTTGTGTACATAACAAGCAAACTGATTATATGTCCAAGTCACTATTCAAAACATACAGTATGATAATCTCTATAAAATGTATGTTCATTAATTAGGCTATATTTCCTCTCTGTTATTTAATCAATTGCTTTATTAATATTTTTAGATTTTATCCCCCCTCTTTCTGGGCCCCCTAGAGGTGCGGGCCCCGGGGATTTAACCTGGCTTCCCCGCCCTCTCGGCGGCCCTGGATGTAAGCGACACTGGCCTATAGTTTTTAGCGTCGGATCGATCTCCTCCTTTATATATTAGGACTATGCTCGCGCTCTTCAGGATGTCCGGTATTTCTCCCGTGCGTAGTGATCGTCTCCATATCCAAAATAGGGGCTCAGCAATTTCATTCTTGCAGTTTTTGATCAGTGTGGCATTCCATTTGTCCGGTCCTGCCGCTGAGTGTGCTTTCAGTTTCCCGATAGTTTGTGTAATATCATCTGTCGTAAAGTCGAAGTCGTTATGCTTTCCCCTTTCTTCAAAGAACGCGTTTCTATCGCATATCAGTTTGTCAGTTTTTGGGATACTGACTGATAATTCGTACCGAGCTCTTAATATTTCAGAGACTTCTGTTAGATCATCTGATAAAAGTGTCTTCATTTTTCAAAGGTTCGATAGTCGTGTGATTTTTCGACTTCCTTTTTGCCAAATTATAGAAGGACTTTGAGTTAACCTTTATCACTTCTATAGCGTCGTCTTCTTTTTCTGCATGCTTCTCAATTAGTTCCTATACGACGCAATCTATACTCTGCAGTTTATCATTTAATATTTTTCTGATGTTGCTGTCTTTGCAGTTAATTAATTTTGCATTCACTCTTTTTCTCGTTTGGAACATTGACCTCTTTTGTCTCTTGAACCTGCTTCTCTTTCCTCTTTGTTACATTTTTGGGACATGTCTTTTCACAATATCAGCATCTTGTCGTCTAAGGTCATTAGCATCTCTTCCGTTGTCTTGGCCTTGAAGATGGTTTTCCAATCTATTACTTTCATGCTGGATGCAACACCTTCCCAGTTTATAGCTTTGAAGTGAAAATTAAAAATTTCGAATTTGCTTCTTTCTTTTGCTCGCGTTCTTCCTTTCCTGTTGCTTTTATATTGGTTGTTATTTCAATAATGTTTCAATAATATAATATAATATATATAGTTTCAATAATATATATATATATATATATATATATATATATAAAAACTGTATCCAGTATATATACTGCGCCTCGGTGATGCAGTGGATTCTCCTCAGTGGTGTAGTGGTTAGCGTCGCTGACTACGAATCCATCGGCCCCGGGATCGAGACCCAGTGATGGCAGGCGGCGCGAAGCAAAACCCAATTGTTCATCCTTCCACACAATAAAGAAAGTGGTTGGTGGATAAATAGGTACCCTGGGTAGCCTAGTGATTAAGACGCTGGGCTGCTGGTGGGGCGTGGTTCGGATTCCACGTTAAACTGTAGGTCCAAGTTAGAGTGAAAAGCTTGACCTTCGTCAGAATGAACAATTCGTGCGGAAGCCAACCAAAGGTTATATGTTACACGCAGATAGCGCATGGAACAAGGAACTCTTCTGGTAAAATGAAATCCACTATAGTCCAAATAATTAATGGTAAATGACAAATACCACTTTTTCTTTTTCATGATGGAAGCTCAACGTGGGCAACGGGTCACTAGCAAACAGGCCCCAAAATATAGCTTCCCTCAGGTAGCACCCAGCTTTGGGACAGAGTTTTGGGTTTAAAGCTTCCCTGACCGCTACATTCAGAACCATTCAGAAGCTTTAAACCCTAGACCCTGTCGAAAAGCTGGGTTCTATTTGCTTAGCAGAGAGCTAGTGAGGGAAGCTATGATATATTTTGGGGTCTCTTTGCTGGTGACCCGCTGCTCACGTTGGGCTTCCATCATGAAAAAGAAAAACTCGTATTTGTCATTTATCATTACTTATTCGAACTATAGCGGATTTATTTTTATCAGAAAAGTTCCTTGTTCCATGCAGGCTCTGTGTGTAACATAAAAGTTTCTCAGGGGACCATTCCGAGTTGTACTATATATATATATATATATATATATATATATATATATATATATATATATAATATATATACACACAGTGCTTTTTTGTAAAAAAAAAAGGTGCCGGTACTCATTGGGATATATATATATATATATTAACATACATCATAACATTAACTTACCGTTTTATAGAAAATTCCAAATTTTCATCAAGTTCTCATCTGCTTCAATATGTCGACTTCGTTCCTTGCTGTTAGTGTCAACTGCTGAGTGGCGCATAATAAATTGTATTGTGTACCAGCTCGTAGTTGTTTATTTTTGGATGCCTTACATTTGTTGTGTACGTAAAGTTTATCTACAATTGATTTCAATGCTTACCATATTACAACTATACTTGCCATGAAATAAAATAGGTATACAGTATAATTTTATACAATAGAATATTATAATACAATATCGCTTAAGTTTTAGAAAACTTAAAAATTTAATAAGAAAGATTCTAGATAATCTACGAATTAATTATTCAAAAAAGGTGCCGGTACGCCGTACCGGTGTGTACCGTCACAAAAAAAGCCCTGTGTGTACACACACACACACACACATATATATATATATATATATACACCTCGTTGAGGTTCCATGTGTTGGTCTCTCTTCACACGAAGGTTAAGCTGGTGGCCCCGCCTCTCTTGCACTCTGCACCGCACATAACCACGTACACCCGGCTCATCTGGTACCGTCCTCAGCCAATCATCTAGTTTTCTGAAGACTTCAACTTTGACCCCTGTAACGTTCCTGAGGTCCTTTGGAAGCTCGTTAAAAAGTCTTGGCCTCCTGACAACCAAGCTATTTTACTTCAGTGTTGAGGAGGTCCCTTGTCGGGCCTTTAATTTGGGAACACTACATATTCTTCTTTTCTGTTTTTCAGTGTTGTTTGAATGGTAATTGGGTTTAGTTTGAGTTTGGTACCAGTTTTTCGTTCATTTTCCATTGTAGATTATGGTGTACCTCTCTCTTCTTCTTTCCAGGGAGTACAGATTTAGTTTACGTAGTCTTTCCCAATAGTTGAGTTCTTCGCGGCCATCAATATTGGCTGTGAAATGTCTCTGCGTTTCTTCTAGTTTATTAATTTCTTCCCTTTTATATGGGCACGTCAAAACTGAGCAGTATTCAAGTTTTGGTATGATCAGTGTTCTCAGCAGGGGAATCATTACTGTCTTGTCCCTCCTTTTGAACGTTCTTAGTACCTGTCCCGCGACTCTTTTTGCTTTATTTATCGCTATCTGATTTTGTGTCTCAAATTTCGCATCATCGGTCATTATTACCCCCACGTCGATCGCTTTCGTGCTTCTCTGAATTTCCTGTCTATGTGGAGCATGATATGTAGTCTGTTTAAGTTCCTCATTTCTACCATATCTGAAGAGCTGAAATTTCTCGGTGTTAAAAATCATATTCTTGTCTTCTGACCATTTGTATATTTTATTCATGTCCCTCTGCAAGGTTTCCACTTCATTTGCATTGCTGATTTTTCTGCTGATCTTTGTATCGTCCGCAAATGATGTTACTATACTGTTGCTGTTTACTCCACTGTCTATGTCTGTTCGCATGATAATGAACAGGAGTGGGGCCAATACTGTACCTTGTGGCACAATGTACAGGGTGGGCCAAAAAACTATTACTTAACTTTTGAAAAAATATTGTGGCTCACCCTCTATATTGATCTTACTGCTGAGGCCGTATGTTGTACCCATACTTTTATTCTTTCAAACGCTGACTTTGAATCTAGATTCAACGCCCCAGGAGTAGAGGCACAGGCTCACAACTGGAGGGAGGTATCAGAATATGGTGCTCATTGAAAGGCAGTCAAAGTCAGCAACTGATATTTTCAGATGACAGTCAGTTTCTCCATAAATAATTAATTTTCCTAATTTTTACACAAAATAATTAATTTATTTCCTTTTTCATTTCAGACCATCATTCTGCTATAGTTGGTGAACAAGTTATAACATAATGAAATACTCTTTGGAAGATGAAGCACTGATATTGAACCTGCGTAAGGAGAAACACGGGTGCAAAACGAATGAAGAAAGAGTTTCCAAATAAACGATGGACGATACCTGGACTTCAATATCTCATAAAGAAAATCGATATCACAGAGTCGACCAAACGAAAAGAAGGCATTGGAAGGCCAAAAACATCACGTACTGAGGAAAATATTGACACGGTTTCATCCATTATATGCAGTCAAGAAGAACGGCCCAACACCCGCAAGTCCGTTAGACAAATTTCACAAACTACTGGTATTTCTCGCTCTAGTGTTCGTCGTATAGTAAAAGATGATCTGGGTCTTAAATGTTTTAAAAGAATCGAAGTTCATAAGCTCTCTGCATCAAATAAGCAAGCAAGAGTTGAAAAATGTCGTACTCTGTTAGATCGATTCCCAGACAGAGAAGTGTCGAAAATATGGTTCAGCGACGAGAAGACCTTTACGGTTGCTTCAACAATAAACACACAAAATGACCGAGTTTATGGAAGACAGGACAAAAAATCTATCAGTCTACATCGACTTTGCAAGGAACGTCCACATTTTTCTCAAAAAGTCATGGTTTCTATCTTTATTTCAAAGTTACGGAAGTCAGAGATTGTTTTTGTTGATCAAAATGCCAAAATCACTGCTGCTTATTACCAAGAAAAAATCCTTGATGTGGTACTGCCGTCGATAAGGGAGAAGTCAAGGTTGCAAGCGTGCATTGATAATGGAGGAGGGCACATTCCGCATAATCTTGGACTCAGTTAAGTAACTGTATAGAAAGAGAAAGTTTTTCTACCCCTGTCTGTATAATAGCGAATTACAAAATAATGGTTACAGTTAGCAAAAATCCAACTACACCACGAGATAGACTATGAAATTCTATACAGGACACATATATTGATTGTACAAATAACATTTGATAAAGGTAAAATTATATTGTTCAAAATCAGGGTAATAGTTTTTTTGGCCCACCCGGTATATATATATATATATATATATATATATATATATATAACGTAAAGAACGACGCTTGTATAGGAGATATTCCGCGCAAGACGAGAGAGAGAAAACGGAACAAATGAAAAAATGAAGTAACCACCTGGGAAACGAACCCGGGATCTTCCGATTGCCGGTCAGACGCGATACCATTACACGATGGACTTCACTCTTCCAAATGCCGTAATTCCTCTACATACTCGCAGAAACCAATGCCCCAAGGGGGCACCTCCCGCATGCCGTAACATTACATACATTCAACTGCAAAGAACACGCAGTATAAATAACGTAAAGAACGACGCTTGTATAGGAGATATTCCGCGCAAGACGAGAGATGGTTACTTCATCATTTCATCATTTTTTCATTTGTTCCGTTTTCTCTCTCTCGTCTTGCGCGGAATATCTCCTATACAAGCGTCGTTCTTTACGTTATTTATACTGCGTGTTCTTTGCAGTTGAATGTATATATATATAATATATAATATATATATATATATATTATATATATTAAAATTTTATTATTTATATTATATATTATATATATATATATATATATATATATATATATGGGTCTATATATATTCCTTATTGACAATTCTCTCCGCACCCCCAAATATATATATATATCTACACCTCGTAGCCTTGTAGTAGTTCTGTGCGTCGGTCTTTGTTCACCTGTATGCTTGATACACTTTATTGGCAGGAGATAAATCCTACAAAAGTAAAATATTCATGAATTAGGTAATAAACGATGCAATTATTATTAAACAATAAATTTAAAAACTAAAAAAGGAATATAAATGATCAATGTAATAAAACGAGTAATAATAAAATTAATAATAATAAAATACCCCAAAAAAAGCTAATACTAAAAACTAAAACTAAAAAGTACATGTAATGAAAATGCCAATGTTGTGGTACAGACCTTGTGGTACCTTAAGTGGAGGTACAGACAAACACTTTCATACCAAAAAGTTCATAGTCTAAAAAACAGGAAGTAGGAGTGATGAATAGCTTGAACGATTGGATTGTCTGAGTTTTGAATTCTTCGCGTTAGACTGTATTGAGCACTTCTTGTTATTTCAGGGATGTTTGAGACGTTGTGATTAGCAAACATTTACAAAGCCGAACATCTTGGAGGTAGCTTATGTAGCAGGGTAAAAGATCTGTTACAAAGCAAATTTAGTGGGCAAGAACCTTTTTTAGCTCACAGTTGCTGCCCATAGCTATTAGTGCAGAAAGGACGAAAAAGAGTCTTTAGCTTCGCTTGTACAGAAGTTAAAGTTCCTTATAATCCTGTTTGCTTTTGCCCAGTAACTTCGATACTGTTTTCTTACGTCCGAGTCATCATTCAAGCAACTGGTGATAATTTAACTCAGATACTTAAATTCTTGTACTTGTTTTATTGGTTCGCCTCTCATTCTGAAAATAATATTAGCTGTTTGGTTTGAGCCTTTAGTATGGAATTGCTTAACCTTAGTTTTGGTAACATTAAAACTAATGTCATGGTTTTGGGAATATAACTCGCAGATTTTTATAAGATGATCCAAACCTTTAACTGAAGGACTTTTTGCCATCATTGGCATAGACCAAGTTATCAGGTTATTTATCCTCATGTTATCTCTACAACATCCCACTCTTGCCTCATTAAGGGACGTAATTAATCTATCAATATACACTTATACAGCAGAAGAGAGAGCAAGGAGCCTTGTCTAGCTCCGCATGGGGAACCAAAACATTCGGACAACACAAAGTTTGGTAAGTGTACCAAAATTTCAATATATTTGAGACATATGTTGGGACATTCTTGTCTTCTAATTTTTTAGAGTATTGTGATTCACTCTATCATATGCTTTGCTTTTATATCCAAGAAACGACTATAAATAGTTGAATTACTGAGTTTATATCTAAATACAATCTCCTTCACAACATAAATATATGGGTCAGTTGAATGGGACCCTTTAAAACCAAACTGCATGATTAGGAGACGTCCATAAATAATTAGCTATTTCTTTCTTCCCAGACATTCCATCAGTTGTTGATGAAATGGCATTCTGGCACCCGTTTCCTTCTTGACAAATTTCCAAAACAATTTATTATCATTAAGTTAGTCTCACAGTCTTTTGCTGCTCAAATGGAATCTTCTTCCTGTTTATATCGTCTTATAGCTGCTTTATAATGAGACCTACTTTGATTCATATTCACGTAAGCTGGCGCTATTCTTGGTCGACCAAACAGACATCACATATCGTAAGCACCTTTTGATTTCCTTTCTTTTCAGGGGAGTAATAAAATTATTCCATCCAGGAATAATTTTAGTGTGACAATTATACGGTTAAATCCAAGGCCTTCCTGCTTCCCTTACTATGAAAGTTATGTTATTATAATACTTATCAATAATTCTAAATTATTAAAAAGGTGCTTTCTCCTATCTTTATATTCTATTTTCTTCTGCATAGTAACCTTAGACCAGTCCACACGTTCATTCTTGCCTAATGAGTTATTAATATGTCGTGTATTATTTAAGTTGGTACAATTAATTACTAGCTTCAATCATTGGTCTATGATCTTAGAGGAGGAAATCATGTAAAATATGAACATTGACGATAAGATTCTTTAAATTATTACCAGTGAGACACTGATCAATCCATCGAGTGACCCCATTCACATCGCTGACGAACGTAAAATTATTGATATTGATATTGGTACCTAGTAACTTAACATCACTTGTACTTAACTTATCACACTCGTGTGTATATATATATATGTATATATATATATATATGATACACACAGACCGTACATGGAACAAGAACTCTTCTAGAAAAATTAACTCCACTTTAGTCCGAATAAGTAAGTGCCTTGAAATGTGGACGCTCAATTCTGCCAGTTGAGGTTTAAGTTTTGGTTTTTGGCTAAAAATAAATAGTTACCCCTTTTTCTTTGATGTATTCAATCTAACGTGAAGGCAGCGAGTCTTTTGCTTATATTGAGGTTCTAAATGTAGCTGGGATAGGCTGCTTTAAACCCTAGATCCTGTCCCTAAGCTGGATCCTATCTGCTTTGCAGATAGCTGGTGAGGGAAGCTATATTTTTGGGACCTCTTTGCGAGTGACCTGTTGCCCACGTCGGGCTAGCATCATGAAAAAGAAAAATTATAGTATTTGTCATTTACCATTACTTATTCGGACTATAGTGGATTTAATTTTCCGAGAAGAGTTCCTTGTTCCACGTACGGTCTGTGTGTATCATAAAAAAAACCTCAGGGAACCATTCTGAGTTCATTCCCATATATATTGAGAGAGAGAGATGTAATGATAAAACCCACAAAGATAAAAATATATGGAGTGAAGCTTTTCTGGGAAGGGGAAGCTTGTCCTGCTCGTTAGGCTAATTCAAAGCAAACTATATATATGCTTCAAACTATGCATAAAAGGTGTATATAAGAAAAACCAAGTTTTATGAGGCTTATCTAATAGCGTTCGAAATAACAGGTAAAGTCTGAATCGCTGAGAGGAGATGCGTGCGCAGATAGAATAGAAGAAGAGGAAAACACTTAGAAGCGCACCTGTCCTCTCTTTACCTTTGTTTCTGGTGTCAGAAAGGTAACAACGCTCAATGCTTATCACGGAGACCCGTACAGGTAAAAAGCCTTCACTTACAAAACCATTTTATGACACCTAATTCATTCTGATTTTAATTAGGTCCGCACACATATATATATATATATATATATATATATATATATATATATATATATATAGATATATATATATATATATATATATATATATATATATATATATTAGAAGTTTTTAGACTGCTGAAGCGCATTCCTATTTTATAAGCTTCTTTCGTTCTGTGATATTCACGGCCCTCCGAAAGCCATAAAAATAAAGTGTTCACAGACGTCTTAGAATTTCGTCCAAAAACAAAGAGAGCTTAAGTAGCCTTTTGTTATTCATTTATTATATGCTTTTAAGTTAACAATTCTTTACCATGAGAACCGGTTTGGGCTTTATATATATATATATATATATATATATATATATATATATATATATATATATATATATATATATATATATATATATATATATATATATATATATATACACAAAGAGCGAGAGAGAGAGAGAGAAAGAGAGATTATCAGACAGTGGCTGTTTTATTTATTATGTGATATCCCATAGGTCAGTGCAGGATTAAATTTATAGCAACTAAGTAAAACCCTACATTGACTTACGAAACACCCTGTGTATATATACTGTATGTATATAATTTATGGAGAAAAAGTGAACTAAACCCCGTGGTGTAACGTAGCATATGGATGTTGTTGATCTGATAATTAATGAGAAGCAAAATATAAAGACAACATTTACTAAAATTAAACGCAATAATTATTTTAGAGAAGCGAATGTGAAAAGCCAAACGAATTTTTATTTTGAATCGGAATCACTCTTCATCCAAAGTGACAATCGAAGTGAATGAATGAAGTTTCTTCGAGGTTCATCAGCCATCTTTCGATGACGTCACGTGCTCCTAAAAGGGTGCCATCCTTCGTTCACCCTTTTAAGGACTGACCTTCTCTGGTGGCGCGGCGGCGAGGAGAGGAAGAAGCGAAAGGGAGCGACTGCGGTTCTCTCAGATTCATTTATTGCCGTTTCCCTCTTCCTAATGAGGCAAAAAGGGTTCCTTTCTTCCATTTTCCCCCCTTCGTAAGTGGTCTTTTCCCCTTTGTACGCAATAATTTTTCTTATTTAACGCCCCTTCCTCTCGTACGTCGGTTTCCGCACCCCTCTCTGACATCGAATCAACGAAAATGGACGCTTGACCGCAGTTACTTGCAAAAATGGCCGTTTCTTTTACAATCGCTTCTTCTTTTCGCAAAATTAATTTGTTAAAAGACACACGCACCCATTATCTAGAACACATTTCCTCTACGAAACGGATGAGCACTCAATTTCTGTATACAGATCCCTCTTATTATGATATATATATATATATATATATATACAGGGTGAGTCAAAAGTCAGGTTACATAGTTTTTCTGTTTCTTTGCAGGTAAAAGAGTTATGAGATGTTATCGAAAGAGGAGCGCATTGATGTGATATTCCTAGCTGGATGCAAAAGTGCATTGCCGTTAACGGTGGCCATATCGAACATGTGATGTGACTATTACCCTGTATCATTACATAATACAGTATATCCCTATGTAACCTGACTTTTGAATCACCCTGTATATATATATATATATATATATATATATATATATATATATATATATATATATATAGTTGTGTGTGTGTTAAAGGTCAATGTTATGTAAATATGATATATAAGTTGTAACAGAAGCTCCATGTGTAAAATATACTGTACACATAATTTAAAGTGTATAAAAAGACAATGAGTTTTTTCTGTATGAGAAATAAATTATAATCGTATGCAGAATAACGCTTTACTGTGAGTAAATGATTTGTTCAAATGACGGGACATAATTCATGAATCATTTGGAAAAGTTCAAAGGACGTTTTTTCTCTATGATGGAATTTTTAAATTCTGTTTGCTCGTAAATTAATTTAAATTATAATACAGAAATTATATAAATCTGAGTTGTGTGTGTACACACACACACACACACACACATATATATATATATATATATATGTGTGTGTGTGTGTGTGTGCGCGCGTGTGCGTGTGTGTGTGGCAGGATACAAAAGAAGAAAATCTGCATGGGAAGACAGGCAGAAGGGAATGAGAAAAAATGCCCGGGCTCATTAAAAACATTTTTGTGGCTTGAACTTTGGCCTTTTTATAAATAGAGGGCAGTGAATTATGTTTGAACTTGAAAATGTTCACGAGTATATATATATATATATATATATATATATATATTTAATGTAAACCCACAAGGAAAATGAAAAATGATTCCAAGCTCTTTCGTGTATTCAGAAGTACACCTCGTCAGGGAGGTGACGAGGTGTACTTCTCTGACGTGGTGTATTTCTGAATACACAAAAGCCTTGGAATCATTTTTCCTTTTCCTTGTGGTTTACATCATTCATTCATTTCACGTGTTTAATTGTGAAATTCATCCCATATATGTATATGTATATATATATATATATATATATATATATAAAGAACGACGCTTGTGTAGAAGAGCGTTCCGCACAAGATGAGGAGGGAGAACGAACAAATGAAAAATGAGGTACCACCCAGGAATCGAACCCGGGATCACCCGATTGCCGGTCAGATATGCTATCCACTACACCATGGACCTCGATCAATCAGAAGTTGTAATTCTTCTACATACGAGCAGAAATCAATGTCCTGAGGGGGCACCTTCGCATGCCGTACATATGTACATTTTAACTGCAAACAACACACAGTATAATTAATGTAAAGAACGACGCTTGTGTAGAAGAGCGTTCCGCACAAGATGAGGAGGGAGAACGAACAAATGAAAAATGAGGTACCATCCGGGAATCGAACCCGGGATCATCCGATTGCCGGTCAGATATGCTATCCACTGCCCCCTCAGGGCATTGGTTTCTGTTCGTATGTAGGAGAATTACGACTTCTGATTGATCGAGGTCAATGGTGTAGTGGATAGCATATTTGACCGGCAATCGGATGATCCCGGGTTCGATTCCCGGGTGGTACCTCATTTTTCATTTGTTCGTTCTCCCTCCTCATCTTGTGCGGAACGCTCTTCTACACAAGCGTCGTTCTTCACATTAATTATACTGTGTTGTTTGCAGTTAAAAAAAAAATATATATATATACAGTATATATACACCTTACTTACAGGAGCTGCATATATATATATATATATATATATATATATATATATATATATATAATATATATATATATATATATATATATATATAATTTAAATGGGATTGAAGGATCTTTTTTATATCTGCTTGCACGCAAGCTGAATAGATAACACAAGGAGATATTTACAGTATTATAAATTATTTAAAGAAATGTTATATAATTAATTAAAAGCTTTCCTACATTATTTTTGATATTTGCCTTTTATTAACATATTGAGTCTAAATTTATTATGATATTTGTATTTAAAGGATAATTCAAAGGAAGAAAATAAAGTGTGTACATTTTTTGGTGTAAAGTTTACACGCAACACTATATCCATTATCTGCATTTTGCTAGGAAAGCTATTTCTTATAATATTTTGCATGTGATTTGAATTATTAACTAGGTAATATAAAAAATAATTAATCACGATTCGTTATGTGTGTGTGTGTGTGTGTGTGTGTGTGTGTGTGTGTGTGTGTGTGTGTGTGTGTGTGTGTGTTTCTTAAAGGTTTATGTTATGTAAATGTGTGATATATAAATTGCAACAGAAGCTGCATGTGTAAAATAGTCACAGTATATATTGTACACATAATTTAATGTCTATAAAAAGACAATGAGTTTTCTCTATATGAGAAATAAGAAGTGAGGAACCCCCCGGCACACCAACCTGAATAATTTCAAGAACCAGCTGGACGGGTTCTTGCGCAAAGTCCCTGACCAGCCATGCGTGGTTGGCTACGAGGGCAGGAGGAGATCGGAAACCAATTCCCTCCTCCACCAAATCCCGCCAATGAGACGGGATGCTGCAGAGGGGTCGATCTAAGGTCCATCCTGAACGGTCGTTCGAAACCATCATAAGGATACGATTGAATATATATATTTTATGTCCTCAGTATCATTACATTTTATATACATCTCTTTGCATGTTTATTAGGAACCTGATCCTCTGCACAGGTTTACAAGTTTGCCAACATTATGCAAAGAGAAGGTTTGTATATCTTTCAACCTTTCAGATGTTGCGTATGATGATTCCTCATTTCACGGAGGTCAGGCTTGTTGTCGATCCTCTTGAGTTTGCCTGGTGAAGTAAAGCATTGGTTTCTTGCGCTCTCCACTTCACATAGACAGGTACGCCCGGCTCATCTGCAATTGTTCTGAGCCAGGCAGCTAATCTTCTTTTCAAGATATCCACCGCTACACCACTTGTGTTCTTTAGTTCACTGGGCAGCTGGTTGAACAGTCTTGGTCTTCTCACAACAAAACTATTTTCCTTCAGGGTTGAGGATGTTCCCTGTCTAGTATTTAATTTGGAAACATGACAGTCTTCCTTTTCTACTTTCCACTTTTGTGTGAGTGATTATAGGGTTCAAAGTGAGAGTAAGGATTAGTTTCTCTATTGTTTCCCAAGTGTAAATAACGGTGTACCTCTCTTCTTCTTCTTTCCAGCAAATATGAATTTAATTCACGTAACCTTTCCCAGTAATTCAGTTCTTCACAGCCAGTGATCTTGGCTGTGAAGGTTCTCTGAATCCCTTCTAGTTGACTATTGTCTTCTTTTTATATGGGGATGTTAAGAACGAGCAGTATTTCGACTTGGGTATGATCAATGTTTTCAACATAGGAATCAGTATATTCCTATCCCTTCTTTTAAGGGTTCTCACTTCTCAGTTCTGTCCAATTATTCTTTTTGCTTTGTTTACTGTTATCTTATTTTGTGTTTCAAATTTCGCTTTAGAGTTTCTTTAAATTTCCTGTCCATTTGAGGTATAGTATTTCATGGATTTTAGGTCCTCCCTTCTTCTGTACCTTAATAGTTGAAATTTATCAGTGTTAAATTTCATATTATTGCCTTCAGACCAATTGTAGATCCTGTTCATGGATGTTTGCAGAGACCCTATATCCTCTGGGTTCCTTATTTGTCTACTTATTCTTGCGTCATCGACAAAAGATGATCTGTGCTGTCCCTGGTAACGTCCTCATCTATGTCAGGTAGCATGATTATGAAGAGTAATGGAGCTAATACTGGTCCTTGTAATAATGAGCTGAGGACCTCCGATTCTGATGAAGATATTCCGATATTCCTTGAACTGTAACGACTTGCTGCCGCTTGTAAAGTTAAAGGCGATGTGTGAAACCAGTCATTTCACGTGACGTCCAAAAGGTTCAGGCTTTTCGCGTAATACCTGCGACCTATGATCACAGGCATTACGCATTACTAACCTAACCAATCTAACCTAACGTAACTTAACTTAGCCTAAACTTCAAAACGTAATAAGGGTCATATGCATAAAGCAAAATGTCTTAAATTTGTAGGTATTACGTGAAACGACTGGTTTCACACATGACTACAACACATACTCTCTCTCTCTCTCTCTCTCTCTCTCTCTCTCTCTCTCACACACACACACACACACACACACACACACATGTGTGGATATATATAATATATGTGTGTGTGTGTGTGTGTGTGTGTGTGTCACTATTTTAATTATCCCTAAAATAATAAAAATACCCTATAAACACTATAATTCTCTCTTTTTTTCGGTCGTTTCCTCTTATGTATTCCTCAGTTCTTATCTCGTTCATTCTTTAGTTAACATTCTTGCGGTTTCAGCATTACTGTTGCCTCTTTATTTCGTAAAGTATCGATTATCTTTAGATTTCATTAAAAAGTTTAATTAAGAAGAGGGAATGAGTGATAGGAAGGTGTTATATATATATATATATATATATATATATATATATATATATATATATATATACACACACACATATATATATATATGTATGTGTGTGTGTGTGTGTGTGGTGTGTGTGTGTGTAAATCAAACAGGAAATATCTTTATAAAACTGGTCAACGTGCAGCGATTCATACATGTATATATATTATAATTATAGCTGCTTAAACAAACCCACAACGCAATTTTCTTTCTCCTTACGACCACAATACATGCGTACAACATACCCAAACAAAAAGTCATTACACTTATTTGGATATAACATTAAACTCTCCCATCCCTCCACTATATTCCACCTCTCCGCGCTGACCTACGAAGGAGATTTTTTTTTTTTTAATCTTGCACAGGCGACCGTGTATTATTATGGATTTGGAGTTGTCTTCTCTTAAGTGAAATTTGGGTGGTTGATCTTCATCACGAAAGAAGGCAAGTTGCCGCCCCTTCGAGACGTTAGTGGAGAAAGAGAAATGAAAGTAGCTTTTCAGGCTTAAGTATATATATATATATATATCTTATTTATTCGCGTGGAATTTATATATCTTGTATTCTATATGCGAAGATGATAGTTTATAGTATAACTATTTTATATCGTGTATGTGCATGGTTACCTGTAAAACCTGTATAATTAATCTTGTAAATGGACTTTGCAGCCTGTACGCGTAGAACATTACATTATATATTATTTTGAATTACATTTACTCTTACACATATCTTTAAGCATGCCTCAATATACTGTATATATATATATATATATATATATATATATATATATATATATATGAATAATGTTGTTGGAACGAACTCATGTTCGAAGGTGAATCCGCTGAGCATAATGAGGTAACATTAATTTCGACAAAAACAACAAGTCTGGCGGCCGAAGAACTTAAAAAGCAAAGCATGGAAAGACTCTTTACGAGGTTGGGGTTTGTGAGACTATTTTTGAGACTCCTTTTGAGAGGCTTTGGCTGATTGGCAGACAAAAGGGAAGTTAGTCGTGAGGGTGTATAAAGACATCTTCTCTGGAGGTCCAGTCATTAACTCCTCGTTTCATCCGCTACATCAATCAGGCGTTTGGAAAGCGCCGTTTCGTATCTTTTCGGTCGGTTAGGCGTTCGATGAAGCTCTCCGAATGAAAGTGAACGATGCGTTTAGGAACCCAAGCTCATTGCCGCGGGTTCGTGTCGACAGGGGTTCCCTATCTTGTCTACACGTCCATCCATAGTGGAAGAGTAGTTAGGAGATATTGGGACCATTATTTAACCAAGATGTGCCACGATTTCTTGTGAAAGGCAGCATTTTATTATATATACACTATATATATATATATATATATATATATATATATATATATATATATATTGGGAGACCGTCCTCCGCGCCCAGATTATGTAGCGACCCGTGGTTCGGATCCCACGTAAAGCTGTAGGTCCCCTCCATCATATGACCTTAGATGTTTCTTTTTCCTTGTGGGTTTGCAGCATTCATTCATTTCACGTGTTTTATTGTGAAATTCATCCCATATATATATATATATATATATATATATATATATATATATATATATATATATATATAAGAACAGCATTGCAAATAAGTAAAGTATATTTGCGCACACTAAAATTACACATGTATCTAAATCCACTTACTGAAAATAATGTAATAATATACTGTAATAATATACTGACTTTTAGTAACTTGACCTTTAACTGGGTAGGCGGCGCATGCACCGCTTACCCTGACTGCACGCCACTGATATATATATATATATATATATTAGGGCATTCTTTTATATCGTGTAACAGCGTGCAAAATTGTTCTTTCGAACAATTTTGTTTCGTTTCTTTTCATTTATATTAATTGGTGGAATGGAAATCGCTTACTGTTACTGTATATGTATATATGTTTATTCAGAAAGAATACATTACATAATATATACAATATTAACTAGTTCAGTGAAGCATCACATCCATATATAGATTTATAGAGTATGTTGGTATTTAGGTTCGATTTTGTATTTAGTAGTCAAAGTATTCAAATGTTGTCAAAGTAGTCATGAGTGGAGTTGCCAATGGTCGCGCATCGGTCCTAATGTCGCGCATTTGACTTAAAAAAAATCCCACAAAATACTGTTACAATGAAGGGAATAGAAGCTACTAGAAGTAATGTTTCACACGAATTTTATTTTCTTCATTGTAACAGTATTTTGTGGGAAGTTTTTTTTTTTTTTAGTCAAATGCGCGACATTAGGACCGATGCGCGACTATTGGCAACTTTACCCAACCTGAATATACTGTTGAAAAGCGTGAGAGCTTTTTTCGGAAGAAATCTTTGAGATTCATTTAAATTTCTAGAATAGAAAATAAGAAAATAAATAAAAATAATGAAGTTAAAACAAAATGGTAAACATCAAATTTGGTGGATTAATATTAAGATAATCAAAATTGCATTCGATTACTCTCCATCATTACAAATAATAGAAATAAGATAATCTTAGAAATAATAGAAATAAAAATGTGGTAAACGAATAATAACGGATTAATTTCTATTATTACAAATGAAAAATGAGATAATTTTAATATAATAGAAATAAAGGAGTGATAAACCATAAATGTGGCATGTGATATATCCGTCCAATATAATGGACACTTTCAAAATATAATTTAAGATACTTGTGATTGAACCCAATTTCAACTGGGATACAGTACAATGAGTTTATAGTTTGTTTATATCTCGTGGGGAATGGACGCTTTGTTTCTCTCTCTGCATTAATATCAAAATAAGAAGGGAATAATTTCTCGGCGGTTTAGTCTATCTGCACCCGAAAGTGTATAAAGTATCAGTAAATCCATGCATGTCAATTATAAAGTGGAATTCATTGAATGTAAAAAAGTGAAATATAATTGACACAAATTATCACAAGTTGAAATATATATTCAATCAAAATATGGTAGTCATCTGAGAAGAGTTTGGAACGAACAGGAAAAAGGTCATAAAACCAAACTCTAATGACTGACGAAAAGAAAGGAAAAAACTGTGTGTGTGTGTGTGTGTGTGTGTACTGAACGACTACCGTAATAAATAAATAAAATCTCACTTTAACTGTATGAATTGGGACGATAGGAAAGTATCCCTTATATCGAACGCGAAACAAATTACGGGCATCAAATTTCTGTGTGTACGGAGATTGTAAACTCGTTTGCAGTATTTAAAGAAATGGAAAATATGAATATTAATGCAATAAAGAAAGAAGAATAATGGGAGGAAAAGATGAACAGAATGTCCCGAAGGAAAACAGTGTGGATGAGAGAGAAACAAATGAAAAGATAACACGAAAAGAAGACATTACTGTAGAAGAAAGAAAAGACACAAATACAGTCTGTGATGTGATGAAACTATACAGCCCACTTTATGTAACTTTTATTACAAAAATGGAAATTGTAAATTTGAAAAAAAAACTGCAAGTTCCACCACCTTAATATCTGCCAAACTTGTGCAAGATATGGGAGCTGCAAGTACGGGCAAAAATGCCGTTACCACCACCCTCAAAGGAATACGACAGTTGAGAAGTCAAAACCATTAGCAAACAGGGTGAACAATTTTTTAGACGTAGCCAACACATTTCAGCTGCTAGATAACACTCAACAAAGACATTGACAAGTACGGGGATCCGAGAGCTGTACAGAATAAATGCAGAAAGAAGTGACAAACGATATCGGGACAACATGTACCGAAACAGATAAAGAAGGGAAAATTCTCGAAGGATCACAAGGCAACGAAACATGCACCATCAAGGGATAACGAAGCTGAACTACATAAAGAAGCAACTGAAAGCGAAAAATAAAAATCCCAGCCAACATACAGGGAATAAAACCAAACCATTCCCTGCACAAAGTCACACACCTAAAAGGACTTATGCATGCCAGAAACAAGAGCAGAAACAAGAGCATGCCTCACGGAAACTCATCTGAAGGACTTCCAGACGGACTGTGAAAACTGTGAATAAACTACAGTAATA
>JAJOZX010002188.1:420000-425000 GCA_023014485.1 Bathynomus jamesi
ATAAAAATTCACAGGTAGATACGTTAACGCACGTTCGCAATGACACACTTTTGTAGCATCGGAAAGGAAACAAACTTGTGAGGCATCTTCCTCCGGATGAATCACAAAACCAGGGGTTTTTGCGTACAGTACAAACTACAAAAGCGCGCATGAAGGGATTGTGGGTTGGACTACTCACTGGAATATGGTACAGAAGTCTCGTTAGTGCGTTGACCCTCAATATACTTTACAATGATGATGCTCGTACCTGAATGGGTGTATGGTTGCGACAATTTGTGTCCTCAAAAAGTCTTGATTAATGAATACCTACTTATGGTACTCATGTCTTTTTCGAACAAGTATTCAGGATCGGCCTCCGACCGACCCTTCTGCAGCATCCCTACTCATTTGTGGCATTTGATGTAGGAGAGAGATTTTCTATTCTCATCCTCCCCTCATAATCTGTCATGGATGGTTGAATGGTCAGGAACTTAGGAACGCGTGAAGATGTTTTTTTAATGTTTTTAAATTAATATTTCGCAAATTGGTTAGGTATTAACCACTGTTGGGCCTTTTGTGCTGAGTGAGTTTTCCTTCTTTGTTTTGAAGAATCTCATTTGTAACAAGTTAGCTTAATTCATTCTTCCCCAAATATTCTAGATATAAAAAGGTTAACTTTTGTATGACCATTTGGTCGACGAGACAACATCAACACTCTAAAAATTGACTTAACCTAACTTAACCTAGCGTAATCTAAACTATGTTAATAGAAAAAGGCATTTATAAAGTTTAACTATCAAAGAGTTTTTTTCTCACACATTAGACTTCAACATATCCTACATTTTAGGCGATTCAAGGTTCGACCCCGTTTTGTTAATTTGTTCCTGTGAGATATGTCAGATTTTTGCTTCTTTTTTTTTCCATTCGTACCTTAATCCAGTTCTGCCAAATGTTGAGGCTTTGTGGAGTAACGATGCTTTTTACATGGTTCCATAAAGGGGTTATGTCGGGTGGGTGATCGTGGTTGTCACGGAGGTTTTCCTCCTTTCTCAATCAATTTTCCTGGAAAGTTTGATTCAAAAATTTAGTTTCTCTATTAGCAATTAACATAATTTTCCAGATAAAACGACATTTTATTTCAATGGCAATGTAAACCTCCACCAGTTGTCGCATTACGGAAAGTGGAAAAACAAATAAGCTTTGGTATCATCAAAGAGACACTCCTGAGGTCACTGTAGTGCGACTTATGAAAATCATAGGTCAATGGCCCACCCTTTTTTGGGGAGTCGACTGTAAATGGAGAGCGCTACTTTGTAATGTTATTGAACTTCTTTCTCCCTCAACCCACAGACTTAAATCTTTTGGACCAAATAATTTTCCAACGAAAAAAAAAGCTCCCTCCCACTCTCTTTGAATGTCGGAAAATTTTTTAATCAAACTTTTCAAAAAAACTGGGTTGAGAGGGGGGGAAAACTTCCTTGCCCACCGCGTTCACCCGATCTAACCCCATTACACATTTTTTATGGGGTTGTGTAAAGAGCATCTTTGCCCCACAAAACTCAACATTTGGCGAAATTGATAGCGCAAATCGAAATAATAATTTGCCAAATCACACACCACCAAATCAAAAGTGTGTTTCATTCCTTGCAAAAGAAGAACGAGCGATGTATCGCCGAAGGTGGAAGATTATTGGAGTGTGAAATGTCAAAATGGGCAAAATAAAACTGATAATTAAGTTATATAATATTATTTACTGTCTTGTTTTATCTGAAGTACGTAAAACGTTCTTACGTTTTAAAACTCCTCAAGGACTTTATTTACACACACACACACACACACACACATATATATATATATATATATACACATATGTGTGTGTGTGTGTGTATGTGTGTGAACAATTAATGACCAATTCGTGTATGCAAGAATTATTAAAACACAAAAGTTGCAAAGTTCTCCCTTATCAGGTACAAACAAATGTGTACAAACTGTACATAGACTAATGAAGCATATGAGCTTCAGTAAGGCAAAGAAAAAGAAAATATATATATATACACGTATGCATGAATCATATACAAAAATATATGCATACATAAGATTTAGTGTATATACACATACAAATTTATATATAGAGGAGATAAAAGGAGAATTTAAGCAAATTTAAAATTTTTATGGCCAATCTTAAATAATCAGACCACACGCAATGTCTGGTCTTTCTTAACGTCTCAAAGAATAGAAGTAAAATTTCTTTTTTATCTCAAATCAAATTTGAGCGCTAGTTAAAGGCTACTTATTGAAGTTAAAATGTATATTTCCTTTATGAGAGTTATAACATTATATATATATATATATATATATATATATAATATACGGTGGCCAGAAAATAATGTGGTTTTAAGCGGCATAGCTTTAAAGAATTTATTATTTTCTGGACACCCTATATATATATATATATATATATATAAGCTAAGATGTAGATAGAAAGGAAGATTCCACTGTTGTACGAAGCACCACTCTGCCCATATGCTCATTCAGGGTACCAGCAACTAGCAGCATCATTGCCAAGTATATAGAGTATGTCAGATTTGATTTTATTATGTTTAGTTTCCTTGTTACAGGGTGTACAGCATAAGAGAATTTTACTCGTTTGAAGTCAGCCACAGAAAATGATGTGTATCCACAATAGCAATAGTTTTTCTACGTAGAATATACGAGTATAATCATCGTACTTACAATAAATTACAGGTACACTGCATTATTCACACTCATATTATACCCTTATTACTCTTATTTCTAGTCGTGGACTGTGTATATATATATATATATATATATATATAATATATATATATATCACACGAGTA
Source organism: Bathynomus jamesi (assembly GCA_023014485.1). NCBI lineage: Eukaryota > Metazoa > Arthropoda > Malacostraca > Isopoda > Cirolanidae > Bathynomus > Bathynomus jamesi. The sequence goes on from JAJOZX010002188.1 coordinate 422,841, forward strand.
TATAATCATGTACTGTACAATATACAATAAATTATATATACAGTATATATGTTTATGCATTTTTATTGGGGTACACAAAAACACTGCCTTTTCAAATAACAACAATCAGTCAGGAGAATCAGACCCACGTACAGCACTCGGACTAGATGAGTGCGGCCTATTGCGCTATTTTTCGGAGTATTATTACCAGTATCATCCGGAGTCGAACCCCCGACCTCAGTGTCTTTACTTCGCTTATATGGGAAGAGACGGTGTCACCCAATGAGTTTCTACGGGTGCTACCTATTAACATTACATGGTCCTAATTCGTTTTCGAACAGTTTTAAAATTCACTCTTTTAAGAAATTCTTCATATTTTAATCCACAACATTTATTTTAAACGGATAAAGGTTGAGACTCGACTAAAGAATTTAGTACCATTTTCTCTCTAAACAAATCAGTGTTACGATCAAACTGGTTTTGTTTTAGTTTTCAATATTGCATTGACATTGATTTGTTTATATATATACTGTATATATATATACAGGGGACCTCAGAATGGTCCCCTGAGGTTTTTTCATGATACACACAGACCGTGCATGGAACGAGGCACTCTTCTGGGAAAATTAAATCCACTATAGTCCGAATAAGCAATGGTAAATGACAAACACCATAGATTTTTCTTTTTCATGATGTTAGCCCGACGTGAGCAACGGGTCACTCGCAAAGAGGCCCCAAAAATATAGCTTCCCTCAACAGCTATCTGCAAAGCAGATAGGATCCAGCTTTGGGACAGGATGTATTCAGTCCGACGCGAATGCAATGAGTCTATTTCTTATATTGAGGTTCTGGATATAGTAGGCTAGGTGTAGTTGTGACCCCTAGATCCTGTCCCAAAGCTGGATCCTATCTGCTTTGCAGATAGCTGGTGAGGGAATCTATATTTTTGGGGCCTCTTTGCGAGTGACCCGTTGCCCACGTGAATCTAACATCATGAAAAAGAAAACTCTATAGTGTTTGTCATTTACCATTACATTCGGACTATAGTGGATTTAATTTTCCCAGAAGAGTTTCTTGTTCCATGCACGGTCTGTGTGTATCATGTATTATATATGTATAATTATATATACAGGGCGTCCCAAAAAAATGTATACACACTTTAACAGCTGATAGCTCAATTGATGTTTCTTTCTTTCCAAGTTAAACCCATTAGAATTAATAATGGCAGTCAGACTAAGCTTTGAACAAAGGAAATTCATTCTAAAATGCTACTGGAAGTGTGAAAACGCAGTTGAAGTGCAAAGACAGTTTAGGAGGGAGTTTCAAACAGATCCACCAACGCGACTTACCATCACTCGAATTAGAGATAAGTTTGAAGCCGATGGAACTGTTCAGAATGTCCACAAGAAGCGTTCCGGAAGACCACGGACATCGACAAGCCCCACAAAGCAAGAAAGAGTACTGGAAACGTATCACCAAAGTCCAAGAAAATCTGTGCGGCAAGCGAGTCGTGAGGTAGGAATTTCAGAATTGTCTGTCCAACGCATTTTGAAGCGCTGTCAATGGAAAAGTTACATTCCAAGATTAGTCCATGCTATTAATGAAGATGATCCGGACCGAAGAGTGGAGTATTGCGAGTGGTACTTGGCACGATGTGGATGTGGATTGGACGAAGGGTTTCGTAGAATACCCTCCGCGTTCACCAGACCTCACACCACTAGACTTTTTTTATGGGGATACTTAAAAGACAAAGTCTACGCTATAAAACCTGCAACAGTCGCTGAATTGAGAGCAGCCATTGAACGAGAATGCACACAAATACCAAACGAAATGTTTCGTGATGTTTGCGATTCCATTGCTTCGCGTTATCAGCAGTGCCTGGACCAGAACGGACGTCAGTTTGAAAACAGGCGTTGACAAAACAATTAAATAATGTCTGTAGATTCTATTACATTTTGAAAATGAAATGTATTTTAATAAACACTGCCTTTATAATTATTTAAAGTGTGTATACATTTTTTTGGGACGCCCTGTATATCGGGTGGGCTAACAAAAAGGGAGACCTCGAACTTTGGCTGTAAAATCCAAAGTTATGGTCAGATTTCAGTATTTTTTTCACACCCCACAACTAAGTGAATTTCCTATACGGTGAACGAATTTCAAAGAAAACTAATGAAAATT
>JAJOZX010002188.1:427500-430000 GCA_023014485.1 Bathynomus jamesi
GGCCATTGATGACATTAGAAAGCTAATAAAGGCCATAAGCCCTCCATCCCCCAATATAATGATCTGCGGAGACTTTAACTTCCCATTTATAAAATACAAAATGGTGAATAGGAATATATATATATTCACCAGGAGAAGGGGGGCACAAGAGAAGACCAGGAACAAGCAAAAATGTTGATGGCTCTCACAAATGAGTTTATGCTGACACAGGAGATAACAGAAAATACCAGAAAAAATAACTGCCTAGATCTGGTATTCACGAATAACACGAACTTGATTGCTGATATAAAAATAACCCCAACCATTATCTCAGACCACAACTTATAGGAATATATATATTTACCAGGACAAGGGGGGCACAAGAGAAGACCAGGAACAAGCAAAAATGTTGATGGCTCTCACAAATGAGTTTATGCTGACACAGGAGATAACAGAAAATACCAGAAAAAATAACTGCCTGGATCTGGTATTCACGAATAACACGAACTTGATTGCTGATATAAAAAATAACCCCACCATTATCTCAGACCACAACTTAATCGAGATATCAACAAATATGATGGCAGCATTAGAAGACAATACACATATTGTGGAAAGAAGTAAATTTGGGGCCTTTACTTAAACTCGAAGACTATAAATTGGGAAGCAATCAGATCGCACATGGCCCAAATAGAATGGAGAACAATTTTCGAGAATAAAACAACTGAAGAAATGCTAACAACCTTGGAGGAAAAAACGCTGAGAATTTTAGAAAAATATGCTCCGAAATCACAGTCAAAAGGAAGAGGAGCTGGCTAGAAAGGCAAAAAAAGACTATTCCGCAAAAGAAAGAGAGTGGAGGCGAAGTTAGGTAACTGCGGAGATAATGACAGGAAAGCAATAAAAGAAAAACTGGAGGGTATCGATAGGGAAATACAAGCCCTGATTAAGGACCTACAGAGAGGGAAGAGAAAAGGCGGTAGAAGCAATAAAGGAAAATCCAAAATACTTCTATAGCTATGCAAAAGGGAAAACAAAAACGCGCGCCGCTATGGGCTCTTAAGGGCGGAATAATGAACTAACCGACGATCCAAAAGAAATATCTGATACATTGAGAGCTCAATATGAATCAGTTTTCAGTACCCCAAAAAGTGACAAAGCGATACCTGACATAAATGCATTCTTTGAAGAGGAATTGCAAGGGGAGTATATAACAGACTTTGATTTTACACCAGAAGATGTAGCGAGAGCTATAGGACAACTGAAACTACATTCAGCTGCAGGTCCGGACAATTGGAACGCATTATTGATTAAAAACTGTAAAAATGAAATAGCTACACCATTATACTGGATATGGAGAAGATCCCTAGACACTGGGTAAATACCGAGCATCTTGAAAAGAGCAAACATTGTCCCTATATATAAAGGAGGGGACAGATCTCAAGCAAAGAACTATAGACCAGTGTCATTGACGTCCCACCTCACCAAAGTATTTGAAAGAATAGTTAGAGAGAAAATTTATGATTTCTTGGAGACACGGGAAAGAGTCAACGAAAATCAGCATGGATTCCGATCAGGTAGATCATGCCTATCACAACTAATAGAGCACTACAACAATATCCTAGATGCATCGGAAGGCAATGACAACTACGATGTTATATACACAGATTTTGCTAAAGCTTTCGATAAATGTGACCATGGTATAATAGCACATAAAATTAAAGACATGGGAATAACAGGCAAAGTGGGAAAATGGATCTACAACTTCCTTAGTGATCGTCTGTAGGTCGTCAAAATTCAAGGTATATCATCATCAGAATCGGAAGTATGCAACTCAGTACCACAAGGGACAGTACTGGCCCCACTCCTGTTCATTATCATGTTAACAGACATAGACAGCGGAGTAAACAGCAATAGTATAGTAACATCCTTTGCAGACGATACAAAGATCAGCAGAAAAATCAGCGATGTATATGACGTGGAGGCCTTGCAGAGGGACACGAACAAAATATACAAATGGTCAGAAGACAACAACATGTCATTCAACGGCGAGAAATTTCAGCTCTTGAGATATGGTAGAAAAGAAGAACTGAAACAGACTGCATATTATGCTCCAGATAGACAGGAAATTCAGAGAAGTATGAAAGCGATTGATCTCGGGATAATAATGACAGATGATGCGAAATTCGAAACACAAAATCAGATAGCGATAAATAAAGCAAAAAGAGTCGCCGGACAGGTTCTAAGAACGTTCAAGAGAAGGGACAGGACAGTAATGATTCCCCTGCTAAAAACACTGATTATACCAAAACTTGAATACTGCTCAGTTTTGACGTCCCCATATAAAAAGGAAGAAACTAATAAACTAGAAGAAACGCAAAGGCATTTCACAGCCAAGATTGATGGCTGCAAAGAACTCAACTACTGGGAAAGACTACGTAAACTAAATCTGTACTCACTGGAAAGAAGAAGAGAGAGGTACATCATAATCTACATATGGAAAATGATCGAAAAACTGGTA
>JAJOZX010002188.1:435000-442500 GCA_023014485.1 Bathynomus jamesi
CACAAAAACTTAATTTTCCTACCTTAAACTATACCCATTCTATCAACATATGCATCTAATCAATTTTTAAACATGTTTATAGACGTGCTACTAATTACTTCTACTGGCAAACTATTCCACCTGTTTACTATTCTATGCGTAAAAGTTTTGGCAACTGCTGTCTCGAACCTTTTACTTGTCAGCTTACACCCATTATTTCTAGTTCTACTATATTGTGCTATTTCGAAAAAGCTATCTCTATTTACGTTATCGAACCCATTCATAATTTTACAAACCTGGATTAGATCACCCTTTAGCCTCCTAGTCTCGAGTGTAGTCAATTTTAACTCCTTAAGCCTATCCTCGTACGACTCTGACCTAAGCGACGGAATCATCTTAGTTGCTCGTCTTTGAACTCTTTTGATTTTGTCTATATCCTTGCGCATATGTGAATTCCAAAATTGAATCGCGTTCTCCAAATGTGGTCTAACTAATGATTTATAAAGAGGAACAATAATATCGCGCGAGTTGTACTTTGTTTCGCTACTTTTAAATCACCAGTGACTGTAACTCCTAAATCTTTTTCCTACTCTACGCTTGCCAACTCCTTCCCTGACATACTATACACAAAATTACCGTTACGCGAACCTATATGTAAAATTTTGCACTTATCGACGTTAAATCTCATTTGTCATGTGATCGACCAATCTAAGATTTTATTCAGATCTTCCGAGATTTTACCTCTATCTCTATCATTTATCGCCTTACCACCCAACTTCGTCTCATCCGCAAACTTTGAAACTGTACAGACTAGGCCGACATCTAGATTGTTAATATATATAAGAAAAAGTAAGGGGCCCAATACAGAACCCCAAGGAACGCCGCTCGCTACATTAGCCCAAGAAGACTCCACTTCATCAACGACTACCCTCTATTTCCTACCTCACAACCACTCCAATTTATTACTACACCCCTGATTCCATGAGCCTTAGTTTTTTCAGCGAGTCTTTTGTGCGGTCCGGTGTCAAACGCTTCTTGAAAATCTAAATAAACTACATCTACCGCCCGATGACTATCGTAAACTTCAATCACGCTTTGGAAAAATTCTAAAAGATTAGTTAAGCAAGATTTGTTTCACCTAAAACCTTGCTGCGCATTTTTAATCAAGTCGTGCAGTTCGAAGTGTTCGACTATTCGAGCTCTAATTATCGATTCCAGTAGCTTACTACAACAGACGTTAAACTGATTGGCCTATAATTTCCTGCCGCGCCTTTATCGCCTTTCTTAAAAATAGGTGTTACATTTGCTAACTTGAAGTTATCTGGTACGCACCCCTCAGAAATAGACGCATTAAAAAATTTTGTTAGCAGCACAACAATGCTTTCTTTAAATTTCTTTAGTTGTATGGGATATATGGAATCCGGCCACGGTGATTTAAGCATTTCCAATTTACAAATACAGTGCATTACGTCCTTTTCACTCACCACAATATTATCTAAAGTATTACCATTATCAAAAGGTATTATGTCTATGACCGTAGGGATACTCGTTACATTTTCGTTTGTAAAAACTGAGGTAAAAAATTCGTTTAGCAGAGTAGCCATTTGCTTGTTCTCAGAAACTAGCTCTCCGTCAGAATTTATCAACGGTCCTAACACGCTCTTTACCAGATTCCTATTATTAACGTATTGGAAAAATCGCTTGGGGTTTTCTTTGCCGTCACGAGCTATAAAAATTTCAAAATCGCGCTTAGACTTTTTTATTACACTTTTCGCTTCACGACTTAAAGATATATAGTTGTTTCGTAACCACAAATTGTCTTTACGCACTTATGTAGCCTAAAGCCCCATCTCTACTCTTTATCATATCCCCTACTCCAGAAGTAAACCAAAGGGCTTGTTATTTACTTTCGTACACATTCCTGTTATAGTCTTAAACACTGTTTCAAACGATTCCCACATTATTTTTGCGTTGGAGGCCTCCATTAGGTTTTCCCATTCGACGCGTGACAATTCACTTCTAAATTTACAAAAGTCTGAGCGCTGGAAGTCAGGAATTTTAATATATATAGAGTGGCATTCAAAAGTCTGCGTCCACCTTATAATTACCCAATTTATTGTAAATTGTACAAATATATATCTGATAATTACAACAAAATTTGATTTTTTATTGTTATTATTTGCTTCTAAATGTAATTATTATAAATTAGTAAAGAAATTAACAATTTATTGGCATAATCTTATTAATAATCGATATGACCTCCTTTTCCTTTAATGACAGCTTCCACTTTGTGAGGCATAGATTAGACAAGTTTCTGGATAACATTTTGTGCTATGCCGTTCCAGCATTCTTCTACATTCTCCCAGAGAGAATCAAGAGAAGTTATATTCTTTTTAGCTTTCAGACTCTTCAAATGGTCCCAAAGATGCTCTGTTGGGTTGAGATTAGGACTTTGTGGAGGAAACTTCATAATTTGTAGAACACCTTCATCTATTTTCTTGTTGAGATAGTTCATGCAAAGGTTAGAAATGTGCTTTGGGTCGTTATCCTGCTGGAAAATGAATCCTTGACCACAAAGCCTCAGTCCTGATGATATTGCATGTCTCACGAGTATGGAGTGGTACTTCTCTTTTGTGAGAGTGTAAGTGATTCTGTGAAGATCTCCAACTCCAGAATAACTGAAACAACCCCAAACTTGAATGTTGCCTCCACCATTTTTTACTGAATGTTTTATGCAGGGATCTATCAGTTTTTCGTTGGTTCTACGCCTAACATAAACTCTTCTATGAGACCCATAAAGTTCCACTTTTGATTCATCAGTAAAAAGAACTTTTTTCCAGTCGTCTACAGTAAAATTTCGATATTCTCTTGCCACTCCAATCTTTTAGCCTTATTTTGTTTCCTCAGTAGTGGTTTGGACACGGCAACTCTACCATGGAGACAAGCTTTTATGAGTCTTCTTTCTATAGTACTTGTACTTATTGGAGAGTCCCGTTGTTCATTCATCTGTGCCTGAATCTGTGTAGCTGTGGCTTTTCTGTCACGCAGTAATGTAACCTTGATGTAATGATCCTTAGAATCAGTAGTCACTTTAGGTCTGCCAGATCTTGTCTTTGAAAAGCACGATCCAGATTCTTTATATCTGCTTATAGTTCTTTGGACAGCCCTTTTAGAAACGTTAATTTTTGCCGAGATCTGGCGTTGGGACATTCCCTCTCTTGAAAGGGAAATTATTTGTCCTCTCTGGGATAAACTTAGTTCCTTAGACATTTCAATTACGGCCTCTTCTAAAGAGAGAATAGAGAAAATGATTTGTTTTTAATCAAATTGCTACAAATGTCATCAATTGACTAATTGGTTTTATCAGTTATAATAGATCAGTTGTTGAAATTACTGTATGAATACACTATTTTGAGGATTAACAACATTTGGCTATGGTCTGTCACCAATACCTGGGTTTAAATCGGTGTTATTATACTGCAAAGGTAAAAAACGTAACAGGACCAAAAAGGACCATTTTCATTAATATATATACTGTATATGAAAATTATTTCACGAAAGTAACACGTGAATAATATTTATGATGAAAATGACCACGAACGAAAATGAAAACACGAAATAGTGCTCAAGTGGCTCAAAGGCCTTTTTTCCCTCGATCCTGTTGTTTTAAATTCATTCAGAACAGATTTAGATAAGAAGGACAAGGCGCTAAAACTGTGGTAGCTATTACACGTGAATTGTATGCTCCTCCTAAAATATTTTTCGCACCAATCACATTATTTTTGTTTTGCTTTATATGATCTGTACGTATAATAAATAGTCTCAATCGTGTCATTAATTTCAGTGTTCCTGAGGATGTCATTAGATAAAAGCGCTTGAGCAATGAGCACTATTTCGTGTTTTCATTTTCCTTCGTGGTTATTTTCATCATCTATATATTATATATATATATATATATATAATATATATAATATATATATATATATATATTGCAGAAAGAACAATAAGATTGTACAGTTTTCATACAGCCTTTTTAAATAAAAAATGGTGGAATATATCTGCAATAATAATAATAATAATAATAATAATATTTTAAGTCCATGTGACGGGGAGTTGGGACCGACAACTTTACTGGGATCCAAACGAACTATCTATATATATATATATATATATATACTGTATAGTGAACAGGTCGAGTCGTTGCTTTAACCTCGCTGATCTAACGAGAAACGGTGGTGCGACGTACCCACGAAGTGCAAAGCCTGATAGATCTGCAAAAGCTGTTAAATTGAAGGTATTTACATAAAGCGAAAACACTTCCACACAACAAATCACAGGACAAAATTAAACAAGATCATTAAGGAATTTCCTCGCATTAAAGTTAACACGTTCTTCTTAATTCATTTGAGGGCTAAAACAGGTATTTGCTATCCGACACCTTTCTACAAATATGTTTATAATCAAGGTGGAATTGTCGTAAAGACTTTTTCAAAAACAGTTTCTTGTCTCTTGTGAATTGAAGGTATTCACACTCGTCACCTTCTTTGAAGGTAGGTGTAAATCGAAACGGAAATGTCTGTATATAGAATAAATACCGAGCATGAACAGATCTCTCTCTCTCTCTCTCTCTCTCTCTCTCTCTCTCTCTCTCTCTTTTCCTTGTGGGTTTGCACCATTCATTCATTTCACGTGTTTAATTGTGAAATTCATCCAATATACATATATATATATATATATAGATATATATATATATATGATATGTGTGTGTGTGTGTGTTGTGCAATTAGAGTTCATTTACTGATGTGTGTTAATACAGAGTACACTGTATTCTATTCGTATATTGGTATTGTAATCTAAAACAGGAACTTACCTATCCAAAACATAAGGCTTATTACCTACTGTAAACGAATAATAAAAGCAAAAAAAAATGATGCTATAATAAAGTCTTTACTTTCAATTTTGAAGTTATTCCAGTCTCCTTTACGACCTCCGCAAATTGAATTTATTTCTGATTTATTAACTTGCAAATATATGTTAGAAGCGATTACCTTTTCTAATTTAATGAATCGATAGTTTGAAACAATCAATTCCTGTCCTTATGACTCTCATTATGCAATGCGAACATCATTGGGGCCTATCGTAAATTATAATCTATGGCTGTCGGGCTTCCTATATAATAGGGGGGGATCAACAAACGTCCAGGTTCGAATTAACTGCCGCAAAATTGCTTGTACAATTATTTTTACTGAAAAAAATTGTTAGACATGAAAAGGCAAATGGGCTTTAATAGGTTTTATATACCCAGAACGGTTGGTGGAAATCATACTTTTGATGTATATGAGGATTATATATGTATAATAAAGTTTATAATATGAAAATTGTTCTTTAATAAGAGAGAGAGAGAGAGAGAGAGAGAGAGAGAGAGAGTTACAAGAACAAGAGGAAGCATTAAAGACCTATCGGTCCACTCGGGGAGGTTCCCGTTATTAAATTAGTACATTTTTTAATTATTTTAGCAGGAGTAGAAAACTGGATAAAAAAGCATAAAGCTCTCTCCCCAACCTCTGCTCCCTCCTCGCAAGAGGTAGGTACGAAAAAAAGGTTGAAGAAAGTACTTCGACTCTGGAAAAGTAGCCAAGGAAATTTTACGGGAAAGAGGAGAATATATAAACTAACTCTGCAGTTACGTCATACACACATAGAAATCGTACAATACAATGGCTAGTCCCGTTGTATAAACTAACATAATAATATATTTGGGCCAACGAAGATTCCATGGCACATTCCAGGCTGGCCCCAAAAGGATTAAGCAAACTCTCCAAGTCGAAACCCATATAACAGATAGATGAATAGATATATAGATAGATAGAAAGAAAGAGAGAGAGAGAGCGCAACTATATATATATATATATAATATATATATATATATATATATATATACATGTGTGTGTGTGTGTGTGTGTGTGTGTGTAAAATGGGTGTGGGTGTGGGTGATTTGGGATAGATAACAAAAAAGCAGTCTCCTTTATTTAAATGAGCAAGTGAGAGGTATTACGCGGAATAAACTCGGTGGTACAAAACATTTTGTCGTTGGGATCTTCACCAACGCCATTAGGATGCGAATCGTACCTAATCGCATCCTATTTGCATCCTTACGACCTATTCGCATGCGAACTCTGACGACTAAATTGGCGTTAAGTACACGTCATCAAAGGAACACCCTCATTTGTTAAGCAAACAAAGATGGCTTTTTCGGGATTCGATTATGTTTTTTTTCCTTTCCTTAGTCTCTTATACCATATATTATTATTATTATCAATTGCTTTTTTAGGGGGGAGGGGGAAACTGTATTATAGGGTGAGAAAGTGCGGATTAAACTTGCTGAGACTTAGCGAGGGTAGATCCGCGAAGAATTTTTTTTTTGACACTGACAAGATTTGTAAGTATTCATTACAGTTCTTATATTATATCTATTATTTGATTAGTTATATATATTTTTTTTCGATCTCGATTAACGACTTATTCGAGTATAATTGAAAAATTATAATATAACAGTGGTAATCTACAGGGTGTCCCATAAGTCCGGCATCATAGGAGAAATTCATATTTTTCTATTTCTACAAACCATAATTCATATGCTCGGGATGCCAATTTCCCGTCACCATTCTGTTCAGTGACGAGGCTGTTTTTATGGAAATGGTGAGGTAAATCGACAGAACACCCGCTAGTCTCAAAACAACCCTCACTGGTATACCTCTTCAAAGGAACAAGGTGCATCTCGGGTGATGGTATGGTGGCATTTGGAAGGATCGCATCATAGGCCCCCTCTTTTTCGATGAACATGTCACTGAGGCACCTACCTACGTATGCTAAAGGAAGAAGCTTTCCAGTGTTTGAACGAAGAAGGAAATTTCCCAACATGGTTCTAGCAAGACGGCGCTCCTGAACATTACAGCACCCAAGTAAGGGAATACCTGTACCAACAATTCCCTGGTCATTGGATAGGACGTCGAGGGCCTGTGGAATGGCCAGCTAGAAGCCCGGATCTCACGCCACTAGATTTTTATCTCTGGAGCCACTTGAAAGTGCTGGTATACGCAGAGAATTAGGAGTGTTGAACATTTGCCACTTAATTGTTTGCTTTAATTACATAAATATTATTTTAATAATTGTTAAAATTTTTATGTGTACATTTTAATTGTATTATTTCTTTTATATAGTCTTTATGTACGCGATAGTTTAGTAGACTTTTGAACAGGTTATCTATTGGGAAAAATTTGTAGATTGTTTTTAAATTGAGTTGCCTATTGGGGAATTCTTCGTTTCCCCAATAGGTAACGGAATATTTTGGAAGGAGCACGTGCTGACGATTGCACCATGTCTTTTGTTTCCTTAGATTCTTGCCACTTAATTGCCTGTTTTAATTAAATACTATTTCTAATAACTGTTATAATTTTTTGTGTACGTGTTAATTGTTAAATTTCCTTTATATAGTTTTTATGTATTCAATAATTTAGTAAC
>JAJOZX010002188.1:445000-477500 GCA_023014485.1 Bathynomus jamesi
CAAAGAACTCAATTACTGAGAAAGACTACGTAAAGTAAATCTGTACTTCCTGGAAAGAAGAAGAGAGAGATACACCATAACCTAAATATGGAAAATGATCGAAAAACTGGTACCAAACATAACACTAAACCAAATTACCATTCAAACAACACTGGAAAATAGGAAAGGCAGAATGTGTAGTGTTCCCAAATTAAAGGCCCAACAAGGGACCTCCTCAACACTGAAGGAAAATAGCTTGGTTGTCAGGGGACCAAGACTTTTTAACGAGCTTCCAAAGAACCTCAGAAACGTTACAGGGGTTAAAGTTGAAGTCTTCAAGAGAAGACTAGATGCCTGGCTAAGGACGGTACCAGATGAGCCGGGTGTACGTGGTTATGTAAGGTGGAGAGCGCAAGAAAGCAACTCGCTCCTCCACCAAGCCAGACCTAGAGGCTGGGCCACCAGCTTGACCTTCGTGTGAAGAGAGACCAACGCACGAAACAGCAACGAGGTATATATATATATATATATATATATATATATATATATATATACACAGGGTGTCTCAAAAGTCACTATCTATTTTGAAAAATAATGGGAATTACGAAAAACTGGTTTAAGACATGAAAAATATATTTATTTCAAAGTAAGTGCCACAAAGAATTAGTGCTATTATTTATCTGTCTCCACATGGCGACCATCAGTGTCTCTACAGAGCTCAAAGCGATAAGTTGTTTCCCGGAACACATTTCCAGCATTTGAGGTGTTATTTTCTGAACTGCATCGGTAATACGATTTCGAAGTTCGGCTACATCACTAATTCTTCTACCAGTGTACACCTTAGACTTAATGAAACCCCAGGCGAAAAAATCTAATGGTGTTAAATCGGGTGAACGTGCTGCCCATGGTTGTGTTCCTCCACGACCAATCCAGCGACCGGGGAAGCGTCTGTCAAGATAATCACGTACAATTATTGCATAATGGCACGGTGCTCCATCCTGCTGAAAAACTACTGTGTCAAGAATGCCATCTGTAAGAAGTTGAGGTTCGAGGAATTGTTCAAGCATGTCAAGATAATAAACCAATTAACTTTTTTTAAATACACAAATTTGCACCAGAAGTACATATCTTTATGCCAGCATAGCATTTTTTAAAAAAAGCATCTAATGTCACCGAAATAGATAGTGACTTTTGAGACACCCTGTATATCCCTTACTTACTTTTGTTGAGTTTGAACGACGGTTCAGGATCGACCTGCGGTCGACCCCTCTGCAGCATCCCGCCTCATTTGCGGGACTTGGTGAAGGAGGGAATTGCTCTCTGATCTCCTCTGCCCTCGTAGCGAGCCACGCATGGCTGGTCAGGGACTTTGCACAAGAATCTGTTCAGCTGGTTCTTGAAGTTATTCAGGTCGGTATGCTGGAGATTCCTCACTTCTTTTGAAAGGACATTGAAAAGCTTTGGTCCGCGTATTCTGAGGGTATTTTCCATCCTCGTTTTCATAGCTCCTTGTCCCACCGCAGCTGGGACCGTACAAAATCTGCCTCTTCTCTCATTCCAGTTTGTTTCTATTTCATTTCTGAGGTTAGGGACAGAGCCCTCAAGTATTTTCCATATGTATATTATTGTGTACCGCTCGCGCCTTCTTTCAAGTGAGTAGAGTTCCAGGGATTGTAGTCGAGACCAGTAGTCTTCACCTTCCGTTTCCTCTATCTTAGACGTAAAAGTCCTTTGTATAGCTTCAATGCTCGCAATGTCTCTTTTTCTGTGTGGGCTTGTGAGTACTGAGCATTACTGAATTATTGGTAGGACTAGACTCTTCCATAATTTGAGCATGATGTTTGCTTTTCTGCTGCGGAAGCTCCTCCAGATGATTCCCATTATTTTTCTAGCCGTTGTGATTTTTATTTTATAGTGCTCTCTGAATTCTGCATCCGACGACATTATTACTCCAAGATCCCTGACTTGTGGATTTGGTGTTATCTGTTTGGCTTGCGGAGTTTTGTACCCTTTTTTCTGTAGCTCTTTGTTATTACCATATCTTAGAAGTTGGAATTTTTCTTCGTTGAACTTCATATTGTTGTCTTCTACCCACTGGAATAATGTTTCAATGTCGTTTTGTAGTTTCTTATGTCATCTTCGTTCAATATTTCCTTACATATCTTTGTGTCATCTGCGAAGCATGATAAAATACTGTCCTTAATATCTGCATCAATATCTACATCATTATTATGAACAGCAAGGGAGCTAATACTGTCCCTTGTGGGACAGAGCTCACGACTTCCGAGACTTCCGATTTAACTCCGTTTACCACCACTCTTTGCGTTCTTTGCGTCATAATATATATATATATATATATATATATATATATATTATATATATATAATATATATATATATATATATATATATATATATATATGTTAAACACAGACCGTGCATGGAACAAGGAACTCTTCTGGGAAAATTAAATCCACTATATTCCGAATAAGTAATGGTAAATGACAAATACCATAGTTTTTCTGTTTCATGATGCTAGCACGACGTGGGCAACGGGTCTCTCGCAACCGGTTGAGGTTTAAGTTTTGGTTTTTTTTGGCTAAAAATACAATAGTTACCCCTTTTTCTTTGATTTATTCAATCCGACGTGAATGCAACGAGTCTTTTACTTATATAGAGGTTCTGAATGTAGTGGGACTAGGCTTGCTTTAAACCCTAGATCCATGTCCCAAAGCTGGATCCTGTCTGCTTTGCAGATAGCTGGTGAGGGAAGCTATATTTATGGGACCTCTTTGCGAGAGACCCGTTGCCCACGTCGGGCTAGCATCATGAAAAAGAAAAACTATGGTATTTGTCATTTACCATTACTTATTCGGACTATAGTGGATTTAATTTTCCCAGAAGAGTTCCTTGTTCCATGCACGTCTGTGTTTAACATATAAGTTTCTCAGGGGACCATTCTGAGTTTTATATATATATATATATATATATATATATATATATATATATATATATATATATATATATATATATATTGTTGTAGGACATTCAAGCTCACGATTCCCAAAATTTCCCAATATTTAGGAAAATCCTTTACAGTATATATAAAAGGACTTGTGTGTGTGTGTTCTAGCCATAACTCCAAAATGGAAACAGTTACAAACATGAAACTTCACACACATATTGATTAGGTCCCGAGGTTGTACACCTGGGTGTTAATAAATTAAATAATTAAAATTACTGGGCCCGAAGGTCCTAAAACTATAGAAAAGAACGCAGCGGTGAAAATCTTGAGCTTCACATTGTGTCAAGTTTTGTGAATCTTAAGATTTTCATGACTATAGTTTTATTGACCAAATAACTGAACCCCCCCACCCCCAATTACTGTCAGTTCAATTATTTGGTCAATAAAACTGTAGAAAAGAACGCAGTCATGAAAATCTAGCAGGATTGCCCCCGTAATAATATAGTAATATTGCCACCCGTAATAATAATAATAAATAAAAAGAAAATTTGTTGCTACAGTTTTCAAAGACCCCAGTACCGCGGTCTAGCTGGTATCGCCGAAGAAGCCCAGAGGATGGTGGATTTATAACAACCGTCAAGATTCGTGATTCTAAAATCCAAGTTGACAAGTAGATTGTTCCATATTCCCACTCTTCTCTTGACTGTTCAATGCTCACATCAATGTTGAAATGTGTAATTCTATCATGTCCATAAAATATATCTGCAAGTATGTCAACAAGGGAACTGATATGGCTGTGTTTAGCCTTCAGAAGGATGTATCCAAGATGAGGTTTAACAATTTGAATTAGGCCGATATATCAGCAGTAATGAGGCCATCTGAAAAATTCTGAGCTTTCCCATTCATGAAAGACATCTTACAGTGGTTCAGCTCAGTGTACATCTTGAGAATGGCCAAAGAGTTTACTTCACTGAAGAAAATGCACTTCATTGTGCCCAAGCTACACAAGACACGACTCTCACAGGATTTTTTAACCTTTGCAGGGAAGATGAATATGCTAAGACTCTACTCTACCATCAAGTACCCAAGTATTTCATATGGAATAGTGGAAGCAAGAAGTGGGCCGTCGAAAAGTAGGATATAATGGGCCAGAGCATCCTAATGTCAAGGCCACTGATGCATTAGCCCGTGTTTACACTGCGCATCCTGGCAATTCAGAATGCTTTTTCTTGCGTCTACTTCTACATGAGGTCAAGGGGCCAACATCGTTCGAGGAACTGCGAACAGTGGACGGCAGAGTTTGTGAGACTTACAAACGAGCTTGCCAATTGAGAGGATTCCTTGAAGATGATGCCCATTGGAGTAACACCCTGAATGAAACAGCTGCTACAGTGTCACCTATGATGATGCGGAATCTTTTTGCCATTATGCTCCACATGTGTACCATATCTAATCCTCTGGAACTTTGGAACAACTACAAGGAGAACCTTGCTGAGGACATTTTGAACGGGGCACAAATGCAAAATCAAAACCTATACTGTATGTAGATTTCTGTGATGACATTTTCAATCAAGCTCTTATAATTATTGAGGACAAACTGAGAGATTTAGGTGGCTCTGATCTCAAAAGTTTCGGCCTCTCAGAGTCACAGCGAGTTAATATCAATGAGTTAATATCACATCAATGAGTTAATATCACACCAATGAATTATCAACTGATATCCTCAGAGAAACAAATTACAACACTGACCAACTTGCTGAATACATACAGGAAAATGAACAACGTCTGGTTCCAGACCAGAGATTGGACAGATTCACTGAAGATGTTTTCAGTGGAAGTGGCAGCATCTTTTTTCTGTGTGCTCCAGGTGGAACAGGAAAAACTTTTCTCATCAATCTCCTTTTAGCAGACACAGAAACATGATTACCCTAGCAGTAGCATCATCAGGTATTGCTGCTACACTTTTAACAGGAGGAAGGACTGCTCACTCAGTATTCAAGTTGTCTTTGAATCTGGCACGTGCAGAGGCACCAACCTGCAACATTGGAAAGGGAAGTGGCAAAGCAAGGGTTCTGCAGGAGTGTAAGCTGATTGTCTGGGATGAATGCACCATGTCTCATAAAGCTGCGCTTGAAGCTGTGGACCGGACCCTGAAAGATCTTCGACGTACTGACACACTAATGGGAGGTGTCACCACGGTCTTGGCTAGTGACTTTCGCCAAACACTCCCAGTCATTCCACGTGAAACCAAAGCAGATGAACTACAAACGTGCATCAAAGCTTCATATATCCGGAACAACATTCACCGACTCACCCTAGCAAGTGCATTTGACAGGTGATGCTTCTGCTGGAAATTCTGCAGGAAGGTTACTTCAGCTGGGAAATGGCAAAATGGTTTCTGAGAACATGCATGGAATGGTACCAGTCGAAAACATTGGTCAAACAATCACAACACTTCAAGAACTCAAAGATTAATTTTTCACAAATGTTATTTCTCATTTCTGGAATCACAAGTGGCTTTCTGAAAGAGCCATTCTTGCACCAAAGAATGATGCCATAAACAGAGGGCTACTCCTACAGTTACCTGGTGAGATGCACCAATACAAGTCAGTTGACACTGTTCCAGACACCAACGATGCTGTCAATTATCCAACAGAATTTCTCAATTCTCTGGGGCCACCAAGTGTGCCACCACCAGGCCCACCGAGAGGGTGGGGATACCGTGGAAAAATCCCCTGCGGCCGGACCTCTATGGTGCCCGGAAAGAGGGGGGATAAAATCTAAAAATATTAATAAAGCAATTAATTAAATAACAGAGAGGAAATATAATTAATGAACATACATTTTACAGAGATTATCCTAGTCAAACTGAAACAGATAAAATATTATCTGCGGTCCACAAATGCCCAAGACCGACTAACAGATTTGGGAACCATTGTAATTGAAAGCCAGTTAGCCCATACTTTAAATTTCATTAGAATCATTTACCACTCTGCTTGAGAGGAGGCAAAGAAAATACACTTCTAATTATGAAAATCTTGCAGTGAACAATTGTCTTGCCTCCATGGACTGATACTGCATTTGTAAATTGTACGGTGATAGAATTAATGTAATTGATTCGAAAAATAAAATGGTCATTTTCTTCTGAGTTGTTTATTCATACTGTATGTTTTGAATAGTGACTTGGACATATAATCAGTTTGCTTGTTATGTACACAAAAAACATTCATAGTTCTGCTCCAAAATTTTTAATACGTCTCCTTTTATTCCAGTATTGACTGCAGTGCCATCACAGCCAATGGCAACACTATTTCCAGCAATGATATTTTTGCATCCCAAGAACTCCAAAATTCTTTATAAATGCTTTTTGTTGGCTCAATTCTGGAGATATGTGGCTTAAGTAAGTTGAGCCTGGTTCTTTAAAAAGGACAATATGCTCTTCCATAGTAATCCTAGAATGATACTTACTACCTTTCATTATCGTAACGTTTGTTTGATCCTTTCTTCCATCAAAGTGGAAACCCATAACATGATCACTTGAACTGAAAGTTGAGGTATCTTCAGAGAGATCTTTTCTAATCTTGTTCCTTTCTCGTCTTATCTTGCTTCTGTCGATCACTGAAGAAGTATCTTCACTACTAATTAATTTTAAATCTTGAAAAACAGTAGATGCAAGAGCTGTCTCAGCACGGTCAGATATTCCTCTTCGATCGCATTCTCTACCCACTGTTGGCAACCGCATTCTCATTTGTGAAGGTCCGGGATTAATTAATGGCTTTGTCGTGAGTTTAAACGGTTCACTGCTTTCGTCCGTTTCGCTGGAATTTGACGAAACAGTTGCAGCAGTATCAAGTTCTTTCATTTCTTTCGAGATCCGTGCTGTATATTCCTCATACTTTTGTGTAGCTTTTTCTTTTTTTCCATCTTTTTGGTGACCACTTTATCTACGAATCCAATCATCATTTTTCGAGACGTTCGTTGGTCATTAAGGAAATCCTTTCCCAGAGCAGGAACTTTCTGGTCTTTCTCAGAACGACATGTCAGGAAGTCTTCACATTTACAAGAAGCTATATCAAAGAGCTTCAGTAAGACAAGTTTAAATTTGTGAAGCAATGCTTGATAGGATGCTTGGGCTTTCCACCCTTTGAATTGTTTCAAGACATTTTGATATTTTTCGTACAAACCTTGGATGCGCTGCGTTATGGTCTTATGATAGCTAGTTGGAATAGGAGCACGATCCCAGACAGTCTTTACTTTTTGGGCAACGACTGTAGCAACATCATAAATTTTTGGATTAACTTCTCCAGACTTAATTCTTTCCTGTTTAACATAAAGGAAACACTGAAGTACAGTATATCTTTGGACGAAGGCAAATAAGTCAGAGAGAGATCCTTTGGTGGTCCAAAGATTGGATTCAGCTGTTGAGTATCCCTTGTCTTCCTTTTTGCTGATTCATTCGCGGCCATGGAAGCTATGCCTAATTTTCCTTTGTGCATCAGAATAGAATTAGACTATATTAGTGACTACAAATGTTCTTAGCGAATCAGTTTCAATATAAAAATTTATCAAAGCAATCAAATAATCTGTAAAAGAGATATAAATTATAATGTAATATAGTATAAAGAACAAACCGTAAATAATTTAAATCTGTGAAAATCTAAACAAATGGAAACCTTAAAATGGTGCTAAAATATCTACTAAAGTTGAGAAACTCAACGAAAGATATAAAAATTCCTATTTTTTGTTTGTATTTTTCATGAAATACCAAATTTTTCAAATTTCTATGAAAAATGGGAGAAAAGTGTATAAGGGAAGAGTTAAAGAACATAAATAGACAAATGAAATAAAATAAAAATGATCTTTCTAGCATAAACACAACGGAAGATACGCTTAAATCTTTGAATTTTTCCTTAATTTTTTGGGGGTACCTGAAAGGCAAAATCTTTGACCTCCTTGAGGCTGGTAAAGTTGATGTCACAGGTTGCTAATATTTTAGATTTCTTATTGGTACCACAGACTAACTTTTGGGTGCCCCTACAAAACTGAATTCTAAAAAAGTTTTTTTCACTGTGCGTGAGTTTTTTTGAAAAAGCCCTATTATCATATTTTAAAGTATGAAGTCCAAATCTTATACGTGTAAAGTTAGGTATCATTAGATTTGGTCCGGTTAGACTACAACAGCCTAGACTAGATTAACGCATTTATTAGTGAACCTGAGCTTATAGAATATACAAAACAACTAATGCACGAGTTTCACTATCTTAAATGTTTGTTACATTCGCATATAAATTTTATTGTAATAAATTTTATCTTTTCAGATATAGGTTGTTTCCACATCAGGAGTACATCATTGGACTGAGGAGTTCAGCATTTCATCTGGCAGAACTGCTCTTGCCATATAATTCTTTTATAATATTTAAATGAAGAACATAGGCCATGATTGCTGCATCTGGCAACAAGTAACATGAGATCCAAACAGTGGCACCTCCTCCCGTGGGTTATGTGGCACTGAATCCAAACAGATTTTGAAAAACTTTTTAGATTCATTAATGCAGTATTATAAGTATGTGTAAGAATTCTTTTTTTAATTTTATTTAAACTCATCCTAGTACTGACATCTATCTTGCTCAAACTCTGTGTTGTCATCTTCTGTTCCTCTGACGACTTTTTATTTCCAATAATTTTCAGTAATTTCTTACCGACTTTATGGTGAAAGGTTCTTACAGAAGTACAAGTGTTGGATTTCTTTCTCATCCTTTTATATACTGTACTTACCATTATAACCATGATCAGTTTTAGTTCAACTTCAATTGTTCTAATCCAGTTAAATTTGTCCTGCTATTACATACTGTACAGTGTACATCATTCTCCTATATTATACTCTCTTTGTAAAACAGCTTCTAAGAGGTTAGGTGTGTTGTACCGGCTCCGCAATTTCTTCACTCCCACTCATTTGCTCTCTCTGTACAGGGGTCTTGCCCGCACCTGTGTGGAGTACGCTTCTTATGTGTCGGGAGGTTCAACCCACACAAGTCTTATCAGTTCCCCGCCTCTTACTGACTGTCTTCAATCCCTCTCTCTTCTCCGCAATGTTAACTCACTCTCTCTTTACTGTCGCTATTAAAGGGACACTGCTCCTCTAAACTCTCTAACTGCATGCTTCCTTCTTTAAGGAGAGCACGCACTACCAGACTTTCGACATATTCTCATTCCTTTTCTCTTCAACTCTCTTATGCAAAGGTTAATCGGTATTCTCAATCTTTCATCTCAACACAACCGGTGAACTCTGGAACAATTTTCTTCAATCCATCCTTTCTCCAATCTTTCAAATGCAGTGTCCAGACATCTCGAAAACCTTGGACCTTGATTTTGGCTTCCTTCTTCCTCTATGGGGGCTGGCCCTTGGCCCGCCTTCCTGCATAAAAAAAAAATATAATCCATTTCTCATTTTCACCAAACTTCGAGGTCTTGACTATTCATTTATACAATACGACTCGAGCAATCATTGAAATTTTTCCGGCCTTGCGAATTGACAAATTGTTTTTAGGTTAGATTAAGTTAGGTTAGGTTAAGTTAGGATGTTATTTTTTTAAAGTGTCGATGTTTTGGTCTTGTCGACGAAATGGGTATAGGTCCAATTGTTCGCATAGTCGTGAACTCTTAAGATAACTGACCTAAAACTTGGAGCCTGTCAGTCATGGACTACTTTCCGATCATGTTACAACACCCCTTCTCTTCGATCAGCGAAGTTAAACGTCATTAGATCTGGGTAATAGTTGGATGGGTAACCATCTTCCGCAGCTACATTATGTTGCGAACCGTGGTTCGGATCTCAAGTAAAACTGTCACATATTCTCAAAGGTTAGAAGGAGATTAAACAACCCCAAAACAAAAACCACCATCAGTGCATGACGCCATGGCTCTGAATTTCTCTATATAGCTTTGTAGGCCCTGTATTCATTCTTTTCCTCAGTCATTTTATCCTTGTTTGTACAAAGGATGAAGAACGCTCTGCACTTTTTGTAAAATGTATTATTTACCTTTATATCTAAAACCTTTTAGAGCTCTAACAGCCCTCCATAAATTAGTTTCACTCATTTATAGCTCAACTCTTCACTATCCAGAAGAAGACTGGGAATTTTTATTGTTCCTCCTCCCCCTATTTCTTTCCCTTCGAAATGCCCATCTCGGATCTCGAACACATGACCTAATCTGACAGACAGTCAACAAAGTGACACTCGAGTCTATCAAGGTTGACTGCATAACGACACTGCTTCCTAAAATAAAATAACTTTCTCTTAAAAAAAGTGCGCTGTAGTTATAAATTCAGCATCGGAGATTAATGACTTTAATGATAGAGCTTTTTGACTGATTTTTCTTTCAATGAAGAAACTGTCTAATTGTTTAAGTATTTAATACTAAATTTTATGTGCTGTATTAATTTCAAGTGTTCTTCTTCATTTATGAAGACATTTGACCTTTTCTTAAAACCTACGAATGGATTATACTATCCACCGCATCATATGGTAGGTCATTTAAAAAATCTACCACGCTTTAGCTTAAGAAGCATTTACGGACACCCAAACTGCATGCCACTTTCCTGACCTTCATATTATGTCTTTAAGTTATATATAATGCCCTCCTAGGAAGAAGTGGCTAAGCGACAAAAGTATATAAAATGCCAGAAAACGCGGTTAGAAGTTGTACCAATTTGAAAGTGACATAACTTTCAAACTCTTGAAGATATTTCGTCAAAATATCTTCAAAAGTTCAAACAATTTCAAATTGGTACAACTTTTAACCGCGTTTTCAAACATTTTATACTTTTGTCACTTAGCCACTTCTTCCTAGGAGGACATCATATATAATAATCGAATAGGAAAAAATCATTTGCATAAGTCATTTGAACCTTAAAAAAACTTCTGACATTCTGATTGGAGGAAAACTAAATGAAACGAACGAACGCAGACTCTATAACTCTATAACGAATGATTTCGCACAAAAATAAATTTGTTGTTTATATTACTGGTGACACCACGCCACTGGTGAACCCATAGAGTTACCCCAACGTCCACATTCGAAATTAATCAATTTGTAGGGTTTTTTATTTAAAATAGGTTTTAATGAAATCTTGTAGACGGAACTTTATTGAAAAATGTTTATAAATATACAAATTTAAAAATGAAATTTATGGGTTTCTTTACTAAAGAAGTATATTTCTAATTCATATATACAGAATTTAATATTAGTGCGTGGTGAGTACGGTAAGCAGAGAAATTCCAGGACGGTTACACAAAAACATTGTAAATTAACTCTTGCCAAAAAATCATTGATTAAATAAATGCATAAAAAACAAACAATACTCGCTCCACCTTCTAATATATTTATATCATAATTTTATTTTTAAGAAATAAAATAATAAATGTTAAGTACATAGTAAAGAATATCAATAAAATTACTTTAAAATGTCAACCTAAATTCTTCAGCAAATATTTACTGTCACTTGAAATTCTTTGGCTAAAATAAAACTTACAAAAATGAGACAATATCGACGCAAAATAACTGAACTCACTCGAAAAAAAGTCCCTTCCTTTTTGGTTGTCTTTAATGACATCGAACTTGTACTCATTTCGTTGACAAGACCGAGCAATTGATATTCTAAAAATCTGACAACCTAACCTATATTAACTTAACAATAACTTACGTTAGCCTAACCTAAGTTAACTTAATCTAACCCACAATAACTTGTCGATT
The DNA here is from genome assembly GCA_023014485.1 of Bathynomus jamesi. NCBI lineage: Eukaryota > Metazoa > Arthropoda > Malacostraca > Isopoda > Cirolanidae > Bathynomus > Bathynomus jamesi. Next base: position 456,698 of record JAJOZX010002188.1, read on the forward strand.
GTTTGGTTTTGCCGATGAAATGACGTTAGTTCGACGACATCTGATCGACGTGACATAAAATCGACAAGTTATTGAGAGTTAGAGTTAAGTTAGGTTAAATCAGGTTAACATAGGTTATGATACTAACTAAGTTAGCATAGGTTAGGTAAGGTTTAGTTAGGTTGTTAGGTTGTTAGTTTTTTAGCGTGTCGATGTTATGTCTCATCGACCAAATGGCTATACGTGCCCTTGTACTGTAGGCACAAGGGTAGATATCAGTTCTGTCATGAGGAACACACTCTCCTATGAACGAGATAATGTGAGACCGTGTGTAACAGCATATAGGATATGTGAGGTATATAAGCGAAAATGTGAGAGCAAGCGTAAACTTTCACGTATCATGATTTATTTGAATGTTTCACAGAGTGAATATGGAGAATCTCTCTGAAAGGTGAACTCACGAATCCATACAAATACTGTACTTTATAATAAGAAGGACGTCACACATTTACAGCAATTTGTGAGTTTAGTGTGAGGGATCCGTATCAGCATGCACGAACGAAGAAACTATGTAACTATCTAGTGAAACAGCGCTGCGTAATAAGTGTTATAGCTATCCAAATATGGATTATAAGACATGCAAAATGTCGAGGTGAAAAGTTCTGTTTAAAACTAACGATTTTATCATCTATTTTTTGGAAGATTCATGTCGATATTACATTTCTCTTAAATAAATGTCTAGTGATTAGTATAATTATAATACGTAGTTAGGAGTTGTTTAGAACTATCAAGTCAAGCATACCTATACAAGATTATGTCAGCGCGTCATCTATAACTCGTAAGAATTTAAATTATATAATTATAAAAATTTTAAATTTTATTTTATTTAAAATTTCTCCCGTTCGAAATTAGAATAGGGGCAAGAGGAATCCAAGGTAGTGACTGTTAATGGTTTATGTATTGGAAGAACAGAAACTAAAATTAACAGAAATTAAAATTTAAGTAAAATTTAATATATACGATAATTGTATTCAAAATTGAAATCTATGAGTTACATTCATAGAGAGAGTTACAAGGAGATACAAGGGCAAGAGGAAGCTTGAAAGACCTTTTGGTCCACTCGGGGAGAGTCCTATTATGGATTAGTCCTATTATTATTCAGAAGTGATCTGTCTTTCCTTGTGAACAGGCATGTTTTATAGAGTGTCCAGTGTTACCAATTGAATAAGTGGTTTTAGTTGAAGTGTCTTTAAAAAATAGTGTTTGGTGCCTTCTTAACTAAATTACCTCGTGTTATTAATCGTTTGTAAACGAATATATTTTATTTATTGACCTTATTCATTACTATATTATTTGATTAAACCAAGGCGAGTGCACGTGGCTTGCCTTGTTTATTTTTCTAATCTATTAGAAAAAGTGGTCAAATAAGATTGATTTTGCTTTGCTAAAGATCATCAAGTAGGGTGTGGTCACCCTCCGTGGGAGAAAGGAAAAAAGGAAAGAAAGAAGTCGGTCGAATAGCGGACAGATAAGTTTTATTAATACTTTTTCTTTTGCAGTACCTTCGTCTGTAGCTTAATGAAGTATATATTCATTTAGTATAAATTTGTGTTACAGGAACCTCTTTTCTGCGTTTCAAGAACATTTTTGCGGGTTTGCGCAGGTGACGTCACAATAAGCACGCGGTAGACCTACGTTGTAATTTATTAATTTCCAAACGTTCGTTTTTTAATTAATTAATAGCATGGCACTCCCGTCAAATACTTGCAATTTATGTGAAGGGAAATTTGCTGCTTACGCGTTTACTTTGACTAATAATAACGATCAGTTAGTTTGCAGGTGGTGCTCAAACATGGAAGTGCTGAGGAACGAGTTAGAACGTGAGAGGGAGGCCAGAGTGAGGCTTGAAGAAAGGGCAAAATTAGAATCCCTTGAGCCTTCAGTTACGACCCCTCCTGCCTTAGTTTCTACTAATAATATAAATAGTACTAATAGCCCTCTCTCTTCCCCTAGTTCCCAATCCTTCATTCAAGCGCGTAATGGCGTCCCATTGAGAAAACCTAAGACTTGTCTACCAGAAATAACAAACAATAAGTTTCCTGTTTTAGGTTTCGAAGATGCTGATGAGCCGAAAATACGACTCGTTGGTGATTCTATTGTTCGAGGGCAGCTCGAGGAATTCTGTGAGAGAAAGCCCCATCGTAGGCGCCGTTACTGCACCCTGGTTCAAGGGTGGAGGAAATAACTAATAGTGTTGACCATTTTACAGACGAAACCTCTGAGGACACAACGTATGTTATTGATGTCGGTACTAATAACGTTTTAAATTGTTTACAGGAAAGTTCACCGCCATCAATTCACCGCGGGAAAGTTCACCGCGAAGTAATTTCACCGCAAGGTAAGTTCACCGTAAAATGAATAAAATTAAAAAGAATTTTTTAACTTAAGAATTTAATATAGGGTTTAGCAACACTATTTAAAAACATTAAAATATAATTAGGACAAAAGTTAAAAAAGTATTTAATTTTTATTTAGCCACAAAATTTAAGAACAAATAATATATAATTAGGAAAAATATTTAACCACATTTAATTTTTATTTAGCCACAAAATTTAAAAACAAATAATATATAATTAGGAAAAATATTTAACCACACTATTTAAAAACATTCAAATATAATTAGGACAAAAATTAAAAAAGTTAGGTTAGGTTAGGACCTAACCTAACCTAACCTAACTTTTTTAATTTTTGTCCTAATTATATTTGAATGTTTTTAAATAGTGTGGTTAAATATTTTTCCTAATTATATATTATTTGTTTTTAAATTTTGTGGCTAAATAAAAATTAAATGTGGTTAAATATTTTTCCTAATTATATATTATTTTTTTTTAAATTTTGTGGCTAAATAAAAATTAAATACTTTTTTAATTTTTGTCCTAATTATATTTTAATGTTTTTAAATAGTGTTGCTAAACCCTATATTAAATTCCTGTTAAGTTAAAAAATTCTTTTTAATTTTATTCATTTTACGGTGAACTTACCTTGCGGTGAAATTACTTCGCGGTGAAATTACCTCGCGGTGAACTTACCTCGCGGTGAATTGATGGCGGTGAACTTACCGCACATGTTTTAAATTCTAGATCGGAAGGGCTGCTGGCTAGGTACAGGGATTTGCGAGAGCGACTAAAGGAAAAAACTAATAAGATTGTTTTAACAGGTATACTTCCTCGAATTATCCAACGTAGCGATTTCTACAGCAAGGCGACCTATATTAACAATAACCTAAAGTCTCTTTGCCAACAGGAAGAAGTACATTTTGCGAATTTTTGGAAGAGTTTCTACAGCAGGAGGGACTTGTTCCTCAGAGATGGACTTCATCTTAATGATGTTGGAGCTATGCGTTTAGGAAAACTTTTTCATAATACTGTCTCTTCTTTACAGGCTGCCGTAACTCGAACGGTCCCGGCGTAATTTCTGGAAATTTCCCTTGCTCGCGGCAAGGTATCGCGGTTACAAACAATTTAAAGGTTCTATCCTTAAATGCTCGTAGCCTACGAAATAAAATAAACGAATTATTTTCTTTAATTGCTTGTAAAGACTATGATTTAATTGCAATAAATAAATCGTGGCTTAGCACTGAAACACGTGACTTTGTAGGGAAGTATCGAATTAGAGGTTGTAGACTTTTTGTTAAAAACAGAATAAGTACTCATTTTCATTGGATTGAAACTATGGAATAACTTGCATGCCGATATAAAAAATATTGTGAATGTAAATTTGTTTAAAACCAAGTTAAAATCCCGATTAATAATGGCATACTAACAAAAATCTAGGATTAATGTCCACTAATATTGTTTAATATTGTCCATTAATATTGTTTAATATTGTAATACATGTTTTAACTATTAATAATACTTATTTACTTATTTATTTATTTATTATTATTAATTTATAACAACTAGCTGCTTATTTTTAATTTAGAGCCCAGTAAAGCACAAAGTTTAAGGGCCAAATTAAATTAAATAAATAGTCGAGTTTCACAATTATTCATGTCATTGTAAATTGAAAAATTTATTTATTTTATTATTATTATTAATAAAGGTTATTCTAGGCAAGGAGGTGTTATGTTATATATCAAAGACAATATTGCGAACGTTATAGAATTAAAGCACAGAATTCCAGAACCAATAGATTCGACTATAGCAGAACTTAAATTGAACGATTTCAAACTTGTTGCCCTTATATATAAGCCCCCTAATCAAACAGCTGATACGGACGAAGCATTATATCGTGAAGTAAAGAGAATAATAGATAGTGAGCAGGCCTTAGTTATGGGTGACTTTAATTGCGCCAACGTGAATTACGATACAATGCAGGGAGACGCCGAAGGTTATCATTTAGTTAATTTTCTCGAGGAAAGCTTTCTTATTCAAAAGGTTGGGGAACCTACGAGGTTGGACAGTATTTTAGATTTAGTAATAACTACGGATGATAGACTAATCACGGATCTTCAAGTAATAGAACCGTTAAGCAATAGCGATCACAATATGGTAGAGTTTGTCCTCTCAGTAAGTCATTCGAAACCAGCTAACTCGACTAAAATTCCTAACTTCCAACGCACAGACATTTGTAAATTTCGAAATGACTTGTCACACGTCAATTGGGAAAACGTAATAGGGATCTCCAACACAAAAATAATGTGGGAATCGCTTGAAACAGTATTTAGGCCTATAAATGTGGAATATATACCGTACAAGATTAAGCGTGAGAAAGTAAACAACAAGCCTTTGTGGTTTACTTCTAGAGTAGGGGATATTATAAAGAGTAGAGATAGGCTACATAAGTGTGATAAATACGATTTGTGGTTACGAAACAAATACATATCTCTAAGGCGTGACGCGAAAAGTGTAATAAAAAAGTCAAAGCGGAATTATCTCCATAGCTCGTGACGGCAAAGAAACCCCAAGCGATTCTTTCAATACGTCACCAATAGGAATCCAGTAAAGAGTGTCTTGGGGCCGTTGAAAAATTCTGACGGAGAGCTAGTTTCTGAGAACAAGCAAATGGCTACCCTGCTAAACGAATTTTTTACGTCAGTTTTAACAATAGAAGATGTAACGAATATCCCTACAGTCATAGACATAATACCTTTTGATATTGGTAATACTTTAGATAATATTGTGGCTAGTGAAAGGGAGGTAATGCACTATATTGGTAAAATGAAAATGCGTAAATCACCGGGGCCGGATTCCATATATCCCATACAACTAAAGGAATTTAAAGAAAGCATTGTTGTGCCGCTAACAAAGATTTTTAATGCGTCTATTTCTGAGGGGTGCGTATCAGATAATTTGAAGTTAGCAAATGTAACACCTATCCTTAAGAAAGGCGATAAAGGTGCGGCGGGAAATTATAGGCCAATCAGTTTAACGTCTGTTGTAGGTAAGCTACTGGAATCAATAATTAGGGATCGTATAGTCGAACACTTAGAATTGCATAACTTGGTTAGAAATACGCAGCACGGTTTTAGGTGAAACAAATCTTGCTTAACTAATCTTTTAGGATTTTTTCAAGGCGTGGTTGAAGTTTACGATAGTCATCGGGCGGTAGATGTAGTTTATTTAAATTTCCAAAACTGTTTGACACCGTACCGCACAAAAGACTCATTGAAAAAACTAAGGCTCATGGAATCAGGGGTGTAGTAATAAATTGGATAGAAAAGTGGTTGCGAGGTAGGAAACAGAGGGTGGGCGTTGATGGAGCTGAGTCGTGTTGGGCTAATGTAGCGAGCGGCGTTCCTTAGGGTTCTATATTGGGCCCCTTGCTTTTTCTTATATATATTAACAATCTAGATGTCGGCCTAGTCTGTACAGTTTCAAAGTTTGCGGATGAGACGAAGTTGGGTGTTAGGGCGATAAATGATAGAGATAGAGGTAAAATCTCGGAAGATCTGAATAAAATCTTAGATTGGTCGGTCACATGGCAAATGAGATTTAACGTCGATAAGTGCAAAAATTTTTACATATAGGTTCCCGTAACGGTAATTTTGTGTATAGTATGTCAGGGAAGGAGTTGGCAAGGGTAGAGTAGGAAAAAGATTTAGGAGTTATAGTCACTGGTGATTTAAAAGTGGCGAAACAAAGTACAGCAGCGGTCACTAAAACGAACAAAGTGCTAGATTTTATAGCTCGGAATTTTGAGTACAATCGCGCGATATTATTGTTCCTCTTTATAAATCGTTAGTTAGACCACATTTGGAGTACGCGATCCAATTTTGGAATCCGCATATGCGAAAAGATATAGACAAAATCGAAAGAGTTCAAAGACGAGTAACTAAAATGATTCCGTCGCTTAGGTCAAAGTCGTACGAGGATAGGCTTAAGGAGTTAAAATTTACTACATTCGAGACTGGGAGGCTAAGGGGTGATCTAATCCAGGTTTTTTAAATTTTGAATGGGTTCGATAACGTAAATAGAGATAGCTTTTTCGAAGTATCAGAATATAATAGAACTAGAAATATCGGGTGTAAGCTGACAAGTAGAAGGTTCGAGACAGCAGTTGCCCAAAACTTTTTTACGCATAGAATAGTAAATAGGTGGAATAGTTTGCCGGTGGAAGTAATTAGTAGCACGTCTATAAACATGTTTAAAAATCGATTAGACGCATATGTTGATAAATTGGGTAGTAAATTAAGGCTTTGTAGTTTGGAACCCAGTTAGGTGGCCCAGCCATGAGTGGATCCTAGGGTCTATGTTGGTCTGAAACATTATAATATTATTAAACTAGTTCATTTTTTAACTACTATTCTAGCAGCAGTAGAAAACTGGATAGAAAAGCATAAGACTCTCTCCCAACCCTCTGCTCCTTTCTCGCCAGTGGCGAGTATGGGAAAAAGTTGAAGAAAATACCGTGACCATGAAAAAGTATCGAACCGTTGTATAAACTAACTTATAATATATTTGTGATGATTCGTCACAAACACCTCGAACATATGGTTTTGATTTTACACGAAATATTTACAGCTCTATTTACTGAGGAATCGGTCCAACAAAGACTCCATGGCCCATTCCAGACTAGCCTGAAAAGGATTAAGAAAGATAAGGGTAAAACTCTCCATGTCTACACCCATGTACGCGCATAGCCATCACGTCGGCAAAGAGAGAGGGAAAGAGAGAGAGAGAGAGAGAGAGAGAGAGAGAGAGAGAGAGTTACAAGGACAAGAGGAATCCTCAAAGACCTTCTGGTCCACTCTGGGAGGTTTCTGTTATGAAACACGTTTATTTTTCTTTCAACTATTCTAGCAGTAGTAGAAAACTGGATAGAAAAGTATAAGGCTCTCTCCCCACCCTCCACTCCCTCCCTGCCAGCGGCAGGTACGGAAAAAGGTTGAAAAAAATACCTTGACCCTGGAAAATTAGCCAAGAAAATTTCACAGGAAAGTGGAGAATACTCGTATATAAGATAGCACCACAATTACGCAAGCCCACAGAAACACCGCGCAGGCGAACTCCTGCAGAGTTACGCTATATTTTAGTCTTAAACCATGAGTGTATTCAGTACTTTGTCTAGCCTATTTTTAAACACATTTACACTTTGGCTTGAAACAACCTCTGAGGGAAGTTGGTTCCAGATATTAACTATTTTATAGGAAAATAAATTACTGCAGACAGGTCCTAAATGTCTTTAGTTCCAGTTTAAACCCATTTTTTCTTGTCGGATTGGCAATACATGAGAATAATATCCTATAGTATACTCTGTCTATTTCATTGAGCATCTTGAAGACTTGAATCAGCTGGCCGCGCAACCTCCTCGTCTCTAAGGTAAATAGATTTAGACGCTCCAATCTCCGTTTAGTTGGTAGTTTTGCATTCTCATTGAGAGGATCAATTTTGTAGCCTTTACTTGTACTCTTTCTAACCTTTCTATATCCTTCCTAAGGGACGGAGACCAAAACTGCTCACAATATTCCAGTTGAGATCTGACTAGTGAATTATAAAGAGACATTACAGTCTCCTTGTTCCGAAACTGAAACTGTCTTTTTATATAACCTAATATTTTGAAGGCCCTCTTTTCGACTTCTGCACAGTGCTTCGACGGTTTCAGATCATTACTGATATAAACTCCTAAGTCTTTCTCTAGATCGGTCTCAGTCAAGTTCTTTCCCAAGAGAGAGAATCGGTCTTCGGGTTTTTATAAACTATGTGCATTACCCTACATTTGTCCAAGTTAAATGGTATCTGCCAAGTAGCAGACCATTCTCCCAACCTGTCAAGATCATTTTGAAGCGTTCTTACTCCCTCCTCAGTACCTACACTACTTCCTAATTTTGCATCGCCTGCAAATTTCGAAATTGTACTTTCGAGCTCGACGTCTATATCGTTAATCTAGAAAATAAAAAGTAAAGGACCCAGAAAGGAACCCTGAAGGACACCACTGGTGACGGGCTCCCACTCTGAAGCCACTCCATTTATTACCACTCTCTGCTTTCTATCTTTTAACCAATCCTCAGAGAGAGAGAGAGAGAGAGAGAGAGAGAGAGAGAGAGAGAGAGAGAGAGAGAGAATCTGCCTAAAAAGGAAAAGTGAAACTCGTCTGAAAAATGCGTCCTGCATAAAGCCAAATCATTTTTGTGTGCATAATAATAAACCTTAAAAAGAGTAAGACGAGAATAACACAAAAAACATTTGGCGTTAAAAATTCAAAGTTAAAAGAACAAAAAGTATTTAGCGGCAACTTTTAATATGTAAATAATTTAATCGAAGTGGGTGTCTGCTTTTATTGGAGAATATGTCAATTAAATACTATTTCAGTTTATTTTCATTAACCGAGTGTAATTACATGCATATCAGTTTTACGTTTATCAGGAACACTATACTAACAGCAACTTAAGTTTTAAGATTAAATACATTAGAAATAAGTTTACTTTACCTGGGTCGGATTTGAACCGATGATATTGAAGATTCGAATTTGGCGAGCCGCCATGTAACTCACTTGGCCATGAGACGTTAATGTAACGCGAACGAATTTTGTATAGGCCCTATATACTCTTTTTGTATATACAGTGTATATATATATATATATATATATATATATAATGAAAGGTGAACCATCAAGAGCTCCTCATGTTACTGTTTGTGATTTTAAATACAAAATAATCATCAGGAGTGTTTTGATGACTGACCGTTTATAATAATCTCGATGAAAATTCTAGTCTCAGTGATATTAAAGTGACATGTGGTCACTGAATCTGGAAAACAACATTACAGCGTATAACACGTGTTCTTTCTAAGAGCTGCCAATAAATATTTTTTGTTTTTTAAGTTTAAGTTTTAACGCCAAAAAATTTTTTGTCATTCTTGTCCTGTTCTTTTCAAAGTTTATTATTATGCATACGAAAAAGATTTGCCTTTTGCAGGACACATTTTTCAGACTAATCCATGATTTTTGTAGGCAACGCCTTTTTGTTTTAAACACAAATTTTACGCAACATTAGCGTTCATCCTACCTTTTGAACAGGTCTCACTAGATGCACAAAATTATTTCGCGTAAACTTTGCTCTAAACTATTTTTGTAGTGAACGAATTTGTTCGATGTTTACATCAAATTATTCATGAACACGTCCTCTATCTCTTGGTGTAAAGTGCGTGTGAAGTTTCTTCTGAAAAAAGTCATATCCTTCAAAAGAGCCGTCCGAGTGCGTGGACGATAAAAATAAAATTTGAAGTTTTCAAAAGGAACTTCTCATGAATTTTAACGCATGCATGTGTGATTATTCGATATGGGACTATGTGACATATTTTATGTCATGTAAATCTGATTATAAAATATAAATGAAGTAAAAATGCTTGAAATTATCAATTTACACAAACATGCGGTAAAAAGTTCACCGAAAAAAATGGCAAAATACTGGAAGAGTCAAACTTCAGCAAAAATTCATAATTGGTTAAAAAAATAATTTAATTAATAAAATTAAAGCTAGGCGCCAAATGCGGTGTTATTTCAAATATTTGCTTTATTGGTCAGGTTATTTTTTCAACCATTTATAAATTCTGATAAAGTTTGACTTTTCAAGTATGTTTACCATAGATTTTATTTCCTTATTTGGCAAACTTTTTTCTTTCCAAATCTACTGTACATAACTGTGGCCATAAATGAGATTCATTTATATATACAGTATATTCTCAATGCTTGAATACACATGTCAATATATTAAGTATACGTGGAGGAAAAGCATCACTGCTTTATACAAAGCGCCGCTCTGCCCATAAACCCATTCAGGGTATGAGCAGCTCGCAGCATCACTGTATATATATATATATGGGATGAATTTCACAATTAAACACGTGAAATGTGGGTTTGCAGCATATATATATATATATATATATATATATATATATATATATAAGCAAACAACCACAGGGAAAAGGAAACACAAAGTCCGAGCGCTTTCGTGATATATTCACATTATCAAGGAGGAACAGATAATGTGAATATATCACGAAAGCGCTCGGACTTTGTGTTTCCTTTTCCCTATGGTTGTTTGCTTATTAATAAGGTCACGTGTTATTTTGTGATTTTAGTGCATACATATATATATATTATATATATATATAAAGTCCTCACTAATCCGACTTAATGCAACGGGTGAAGGGTTGGAATAGCCGAAAAGTTGTAATAGTGGCGTCTGCTCACCTAAATTATCATGAGTTTACCAATTTATTTCGAAAGTTATATTGATGTTTTCAACACTATATAAAGTTACTTAGGGCCTACTTACTTTATGTGAGTTCGAACGACAGTTCAGGATCGACCTGCGGTCGACCCCTCTGCAGCATCCCACCTCATTTGCTGAGATTTTGTTACTGATATTTTGATTGTGAATTATCTAATATTACTATTATAATAAAAACTATAAAAGAAGTATAAAGTGAGTAAAGTATTTGAAAATGCCATCAATTCAAACAAAAAGGGAGAGTCGTATTTGTCTGGGGAAATGTGGCGGAATAAGGGAGCGTCGGAATAGCGCGAGTTTGGACTAACGAATACTTACTATATATATATATATATATATATATATATATATATATATATATATATATATATATATATATATATATTATATATATGATGCACACAGACCGTGCATGGAACAAGGAACTCTTCTGGGATAATTAAATCCACTATAGTCCGAATAAGTAATGGTAAATGACAAATACCATAGTTTTTGTTCCATGCACGGTCTATGTGTATCATAAAAAACTGGGGACCTTCTGAGTTCATTCCCATCTTGAAACGGACATGTTATGTGCCTTGAAAAGTGGACGCTCAATTCTGCCAATTGAGGTTTAAGTTTTGGTTTTTGGCTAAAATATAATAGTTACCCCTTTTTCTTTAATGTATTCAATCTGACGTGAAGGCAGCGAGTCTTTTGCTTATATTGAGGTTCTAAATGTAGCAGGGCTAGGCTGCTTTAAACCCTAGATCCATGTCCCAAAGCTGGATCCTGTCTGCTTTGCAGATAGCTGGTGAGGGAAGCTATATTTATGGGACCTCTTTGCGAGTGACCCGTTGCCCACGTCGGGCTAGCATCATGAAAAAGAAAAACTATGGTATTTGTCATTTACCATTACTTATTCGGACTATAGTGGATTTAATTATCCCAGAAGAGTTCCTTGTTCCATGCACGGTCTGTGTGTATCATAAAAAACTCAGGGAACCATTCTGAGTTCATTCCCATATATATAATATTATATATATATATATATATATATATATATATATATATATATAAAGGAGATCTACTGCACATGATGTGCGATATATCATATTGGGTGACATCTGTATGATACATATAAACATGTGTTCATTACGTCATGATATATAAACTGTACAAGTTTTGTATTTAACTATTAAATCTGTTGAAATATTAAGCAAAAGTGGATTTATAAAAAGCCAAGTGAATTATATATGGTATTATAAAAAAAGTCTTGAAAAAATAAGCAAACACACATATATTTTTACAGACTTATTTGTTAATAATTCAAATTTTCTTTTACTTATGGTTTAGCTGATTATGAGACAGACTGTTATTTGTTCGTGGATTCCACTGTTAAGTTCTGTGTATTCGTGTTAACTATACGACTGTTAAATATGCAAATAAAGATTAAATATATGAAATTTTTAAAATAGACTCTTTTACTAGTCAGTAATACGAGTTTGTACTTGATTAAAAATGAATCTGACCGCGTCTGCGCGTTTAAACATGTATGTACATGTTAATTTTATATAGGAGTATATACCCACCAATAAAACATGTACACCAGAGTTTCGTGTTTACCGTAGCTCTCTTAATACTTTTCTTCTTTATATATATATAATATATATATATATATAACATATATATATATATGCATATAACTGCAATGACCGCGCAGTATATAAATGAATAGAAACGACATAAGTGTTAAGGAACGTTTCTGCACACGAGGAGGAGAGATAACGAATAATGAAAAATGAGGCGAACCGCCCGGGAATCGAACCCAGGGCCTTCCAATTGCCGGTCGGACGCTCTACCATTATGCTACGGACCTCACTCAATCACAAATCGAAATTCTCCCACATAGGGCAGAAACCAATACCCTGAGAGGGCACCCTCGCAAATCGTGAATATGCGCATATAACTGCAATGACCGCGCAGTATATAAATGAATAGAAACGACATAAGTGTTAAGGAACGTTTCTGCACACGAGGAGGAGAGATAACGAATAATGAAAAATGAGGCGAACCGCCCGGGAATCGAACCCAGCATAATGGTAGAGCGTCCGACCGGCAATTGGAAGGCCCTGGGTTCGATTCCCGGGCGGTTCGCCTCATTTTTCATTATTCGTTATCTCTCCTCCTCGTGTGCAGAAACGTTCCTTAACACTTATGTCGTTTCTATTCATTTATATACTGCGCGGTCATTGCAGTTATATGCGCATATTCACGATTTGCGAGGGTGCCCTCTCAGGGTATTGGTTTCTGCCCTATGTGGGAGAATTTCGATTTGTGATTGAGTGAGGTCCGTAGCATAATGGTAGAGCGTCCGACCGGCAATTGGAAGGCCCTGGGTTCGATTCCCGGGCGGTTCGCCTCATTTTTCATTATTCGTTATCTCTCCTCCTCGTGTGCAGAAACGTTCCTTAACACTTATGTCGTTTCTATTCATTTATATACTGCGCGGTCATTGCAGTTATATGCGCATATTCACGATTTGCGAGGGTGCCCTCTCAGGGTATTGGTTTCTGCCCTATGTGGGAGAATTTCGATTTGTGATTGAGTGAGGTCCGTAGCATAATGGTAGAGCGTCCGACCGGCAATTGGAAGGCCCTGGGTTCGATTCCCGGGCGGTTCGCCTCATTTTTCATTATTCGTTATCTCTCCTCCTCGTGTGCAGAAACGTTCCTTAACACTTATGTCGTTTCTATTCATATATATATATATAGAGAGAGAGAGAGAGAGAGGTTTGACAAAAGTAGATACCACGATCATTATCCTTAAATTTGGTAAAAAATATGTAATTTGCTAAAACCAAATTACTGTAGTATGTATTTCACAATGCCACGAGGCAGAGGTTACTGAGGTTACCTGACAGATTTCACAAGGGGTTCGAACTATTGGACCTTGGGAAGAAGAGCAAAGTCAAAAGGAAATTTGCGCATAATTAACAGCCACTGTGCAGTTTAAGAAAACTAAAAAAAAAACAGTTGCTTGCTAATCGTCTTAACCGTCCATGTCCATCCGAAAGAAAGGTTCGTGCAGTCAGAAGATGTGTAGAAACGAACGCTTGCCAAACCGCTGCTGAATTGGCTGTTCAAGTTAAAGTTAGCTTTATAGAACCATCAGACGATACATTCACGTTATGGGCTATACTACTGCAGAGCATCTAGAAAGAAGACCATACATGCTCACCCTTTGCAACATTGCCCTTCGGAAGCAGTGGGCAGCATCGATGGTCAAACATGATTCTGCCTCTTTGAAACACCGTAATCTTCTTAGATGAGTCTCGGTTTGCTTTATTTTCAGAGAGTGGGCGTGTGTGGGTATATGAAGACGTCCACCCCAAGAATTTTCTCTGAGGCACCTGAGAGTTACAGCAAAAAAAGGAATTTTTCTGCAATAATGTGGGGTACAGTTTGAACCAATGAACGAACAGGGGTGGTGGTCTGCACAGGAACTGTTAATTCAGCCAAATATGTAAAGACCCTGAAAGAGAGGCTGCTACCTATTTATTCCAGTAAAATGTATCCCCATACCAAAGTGTCTTTGTGGGAGATGGTGCCTCAGCTCATACCGCTCGTGCTAAGCAGAGGTGGTATGACAGCCATAGAATCGAACGTCTTCCATGGCCAGGTCAGTCCCTGGATATAAACAGAACATGTTGGGTAAATGCCTGATAGGTCATTAAGGAAGCGACAACCAAAGCCTACAATTCGGGAAAGTCTCTTCCAAGATATAAAAAAAGAATGGGCTGCAATACCTCAATGACAAAAAGCAAAACTCATCAGTGATTGCCAAAACATGTGTCAGCTTTACATAATTGAAAGCGAACGCTTATAAATATATTGATTAAATACATTTGTTTTTAATTATCGACTTTTATTATGAAATAAAAGAATTTGAAAAATAATATCAAAGATGTCTATTTACTTTTGTCATCTCTCTCTCTCTCTCTCTCTCTCTCTCTCTATATATATATATATATATATATATATAAGACTTAATTAGAAATCTTAAAAAGTAATCGAATTCACAATTTTTTCTAATTATAATTAGTTTTGTAGTGTAATGTTAATATGAGTCGTAGATGAAATTGATACAAAGTAAATGTATCTTCCATCTGGTGTCTGTATAAGAATAAAAAATTAAACTAAAACCAAATATGATACACAAGTCATGTTTAGTGTAATATTGATAATACTATCATTCTAATATTATCCAATAATCAGGTGAGAATGATACTGCATCGGAGAAATATTTCAACCAAATGCTTCTAAAATAATCGTGTGAACCTAAAATCCATGCTAGCTTATACGCTTCCTACCGATTTCCTGTGTTTGAGTAAAGCTTTGAAAACGACCACCTTTCGGGGGCTTCTATACGGCCGCCATCTTGGATTAAGTCTTTGATGAGCCGCTAGGTGGCGCTGTTGACTTTGCGTCGACGCGTCAGGCGATCGTGAGCGGTCATAAGTTAGTTCTTAACTAATGTCGGACCTTCGGCGAAGAAGCACAAATTGATGACTGCTTTTAAAACGCTATGTATCCTCTTTAATTTATTTATACATTGACTTAATAAAATTTTTTTATATTTTTTAACTGATTAAAGAGTATGTGGCTTTTAATTGTTTTTGGTTTTTGATGCTGTGTTTTATATAAGGCAAGTTGGTCGTAATGAGGATATATATTATCTGCATGAGATATATCATAGGACAAACTGACGTACAGTGTGCGTGTGTGTGTGTATGTGTGTGTGTGTGTGTATGTATGTAGGTATGTATGTATGCAGGGCCGGCGAGACTCAGTATTTTATTATGAATGTTTTTTGTGTACATAAGAAGCAAACTGATTATATGCCCAAGTCACTATTCAAAACATACAGTATGATAATCTCTATAAAATGTATGTTCATTAATTAGGCTATATTTCCTCTCTGTTATTTAATCAATTGCTTTATTAATATTTTTAAATTTTATCCCCCCTCTTTCCGGGCCCCCTAGAGGTCCGGGCCCCGGGGATATAACCTGGCTTCCCCGCCCTCTCGGCGGCCCTGTATCTGTATGTGTGTGTGTGTGTGTGTAGGAGAGAGATAGAAAGAGAAATATCATTCTAACCAAAATGAAATAAAATCAGTTAAAAACTTGTAGAAATTATGCATACAGATATTATATATATATATATATATATATATATATATATATATATATATATATATATATATATATATATATATGGTGTACAAGGAGCATGAACAAATTAATTACAATAAACCATGTAAAAAAATAACTTTTTTAAAAATCAGACGAAATGATTGGTCAGCGCTAAAGAAATATGACCAATCACAAAAGAGGATTTGAGTGAATTACCCGTAACAAATTTATAATTGGAACCGCTATTATAAAGCATATTGGGCGGGATTCAACAGCTCTAGAACACGTGGTTATGTGTGTGTGGTTGTGTGTTTGTGTGTTTGTAGGGTGTGTATTGTTGTTTCATACGTTATTAAGAGTTATTGTTGTTTTTGCCATATAGTGCACGAGCAATGTTGCGTTTGAAGTGTGTAATCGTACGAGTGTCGATCAGAATTTCAAAATGCTTTTTCATACCAAGAGAAAATGATTTATATAATGTTTTGCGATAAAACTCTTGTTTTGTTTTCGTTTTTCTTGTGTTTATTAAACTCATTTGATTTGATAATGTCTTATGTTAAACGTAATGTTAATGGTTTTATATGTGTCTGAAGTATTTCAAAAAATGTGTATATTTTTTCTTTAACGAGATATGAATTAATGATTGAGGAAAACTCCGTGTGTTTGAAGTGATACTTAGATAATGTTTTTACCTTATAAAGTGACTTTATTATCAGCATTATTGTCAAATTGATTTATTGAATGTTCACTTATCTTAATCGCTATTTAAATATAATAAATTTTAGTAATATAATAGTTATATAAGAACGAATATATATATATATATATATATATATATTAGATACTTATTTCTCAATATTATGCGTAAAAACAGGTCTTTCAGATAGGCAATCGGCAATCTGAAGTAGTGAAATATTATCTTTGCTATGTAAACGTACGAATAAGGCAGGTTTATATAAATTTAAGACAACGTGGGTCGCTCGATGGAACTTCATATCTTGTAGTGAGTATTTTGTATGCATAAATTCGTAAATATATATAGATATATACAGTATATATGCGCCTCGGTGGTGTAGTGGTCAGCATCGCAGACTACAAATCCACTAGCCCCGGGTTGATTCCCGGTGACGGCAGACGGTGCGCAGCAAACTCTTCCATGCAATAAAATTCGTTGGTACCTAAATGGGTACTCAGGGTAGTATAGTGGTTAAGACGCTAGGCTGCTGATAGGAAGGTCATAAGATCGAGTCTAGGCGAAGACTGCAATTTCTGACCATTCGTGGTGGGTCGTGGTTCAGATGTCATATTAAACTGTGGGTCTAAGGTGGAGCAACAAGCTTGACCTTCGTCAAAATAAACAATTCATCAAATACAAGGTTAACGAAAGTTTCATATATATATATATATATATATATATATATGCCCTACATGGCAAACAATTTGGCCTTTATAATCTATTTAAAATTATTTAAAGTTAGAAATAATATATTTTTTTTTAATTTAAGCGTTTAAAATTCTATGACTGATACAGTGATATAATAAAATGGTTTCATAAGATTTCGCTTTGACACCCATGAAGGAAATATGATTTCCAAAAATAATTAAGAGGCATGAAAAAAGTTAGCTAGTTAAAAAATTATATAATTTTTTTAACACAACTCTTTTTCAGAAAATATTATGAAACAATTATATATATACTGTATACCTTTCACCCTTTCAAATGTTCCGTGCGATAATTCCTCCTTTCACGAAGGTCAAGCTTGTCGCCCCTCCTCTCGAGTTGGCCTGGTGCAGTAGAGAGTTCGTTTTTTGTACTCTCCGCCTCACATAGCCAGGTACGCCCGGCTCATCGGGGATTGTGCTGAGCCAGGTGTCCAGTCTCCTTTTCAAGATGTCCACTGCAACACCACTCGTGTTCCTTAGTCCGTTGGGCAGCTGGTTAAACAGTCTTGGCTCTCTCACAACAAAACTATTTTCCTTTAGGGTTGAGGATGTTCCCTGTCTAGCCTTTAATTTGGGAACACGACACATTCTTCCTTTTCTACTTTCCACTGTTGTTTTGGGAGTTATAGGGTTCAGAGTAAGATTAAGGGTTAGTTTCTCCATTATTTTCCAAATGTAAAGAATGGTGTATCTCTGTCTTCTTTCCAGTGAATATAAATTTAATTCACGTAACCTTTCCCAGTAATTTAGTGCTTTGCACCCATTGATCTTAGCTGTGAAGCCTCTCTGAATCCCTTCTAGCTGTCTAATGTCTTCTTTTTTATATGCGCATGTTAGGACCGAGCAGTACTCCAATTTGGGTATGATCAGTGTTTTCAGTAGAGGAATCATTATATTTCCATCCCTTCTTTTAAAGGTTTTCAGTATCTGCCCAGATTATTCTCTTTGCTCTGTTTACTGCTATCTTATTTTGTGTTTCAAATTTCGCATCATCAGTCATTACAACTCCTAAATCTTTTGCTTTAGAATTTCTCTAAATTTCCTGTCCACTTGGGGTATAGTATTCCATGGATTTTGGGTCCTTACTTTTTCCGTACCTTAACACTTAAAATTTGTCTGTTAAATTTCACAGTGTTGTCTTCTGACCACTTGTAGATTCTGTTCATGTCTGTTTGTAGAGATCCTTTTTCCTCCGAGTTTTTTATTTTTCTACTAATCTTTGTGTCATCGGCAAAGGATATTACTGTGTTGTCTCTGGTAACGTCCTCATCTATGTCAGTTAGTATGATTATGAAGAGTAGTGGAGCTAATACTGTTCCTTGTCGTACTGAGATGAGGACGTCTGATTCTGATGAAGATAATCCTTGAACTGTAACGACTTGCCGCCGCTCATTAAAGAAATTATATATCCATTTTCCTACTTTTACTGTTATTCCCATATATTTCAGTTTATGTATTATGATTCCATGGTCACACTGGTCGAACGCTTTGCCAAAGTCTGTATATATTACATCATACTTTTCATTATTTTCAAGTGCATCAATAATGTTGTTGTAGTGTTCCATTAATTGTGATCAGCATGATCTGCCTGACCGGAATCCATGTTGGTTATCATTTAATTTTTTCTGAGTTTCCAAAAAGTTATAGATTTTTTCTCTAACTATTCTTTCAGATATTTTAGTGAGATGAAATGTAAGCGAAACTGGCTATAGTTTATGGCCTCGGATCGATCGCCTCCTTTATACTGTATATCTTGGAACTATGTTCACTCTCTTCAGGATGCCCGGAATTTCTCCCGTGTCTAGTGATCGTCTCCATATCCAATATAGGGTCTCAGCGATTCCATTCTTGCAGTATATATATATATATATATTAGCGCCGTAGCTGACTGGGTAATAACATTTCCCTTTAAACAAAATGAAGTCGGGGTTTGACTCCCGATGATTGAGGAGTTAGGGCAATGGGCCGCATTAATCTGACTTGAGCACTGTGCCAATTTCTGACCCTCCTGAATGACTATATATACTTACTTTATGTTAGTTTCTGAGGGTTTGAACGACGGTTCAGGATCGACCTGCGGTCGACCCCTCTGCAGCATCCCGGCTCATTTGTGGGATTTGATGAAGGAGGGAATTGCTTTCCAATCTCCTCCTGCTCTCGTAGCCAGCCACACATGGCTGGTCAGGAACTTTGCAGAAGAATCTGTCCAGCTGGTTCTTGAAATTATTCAGGTCGGTGTGCTGAAGGTTTCTCACTTCTTTTAGCAGGACATTAAAAAGCTTTAGGCCTCGTATTCCGAGGGCATTTTCCATCCTCGTTTTCATGGCCCCCTGTCCCACCACAGCTGGGACAGTACAAAATCTGCCTCTTCTCTCATTCCAGTTTGTTTCTATTTCATTTCTAAGGTTAGCTAAGGACAAAACCCCTCGAGTATTTTCCATATGTATATTATTGTGTACCGCTCGCGTCTTCTTTCCAGAGAATAGAGTTTCAGGGGTCGTAATCAAAACCAATAATCTTCACCTTTCGTTTCCTCTATCCTAGACGTAAAAGTCCTTTATATAGTATCTATGTTCGCAATGTCTCGTTCTCTGTATAGGCTTGAGCAATCCTCAATTATCGGAATTATCGGTAGGACTTGACTCTTCCATAATTTGAGCATGACGTTTGCTTTTCTTCTGCGGAAACTCCTCCAGATGATTCCCATTATTTTTCTAGCTGTTATACTTTTAATGTTATAATTCTCTCTTAATTCTGCATCCGACGAAATTATTACTCCAAGATCCCTGACTTGTGAGTATGGTGATATCTCTTTGGTTTGCAGAGTTTTGTCTCCTTGATTCTGTAGTACCTTGTTATTACCATATCTTAGAAGCTGGAATTTTTCTTCGTTCAACTTCACAGTGTTGTCTTCTGCACACTTCAATAATGTGTCATTTTGTAATTTTCCTATGTCGCCTTTGTTCAATATTTCCTTGCATATCTTTGTGTCATCTGTGAAACATGATACAATATTGTCATTAACATCTGTATCATATATATATATATATATATATATATATATATATACACACACATGTATGTGTGTGTGTGTATATATATATAATAACGTAAAGAACGACGCTTGTATAGGAGAATATTCCGCGCAAGAATGAGGAGGGAGAACGAAACAAATGAAAAAATGAGGTAACTACCCGGGAATCGAACCCGGGATCTTCCGATTGCCTGTCAGATATGATAACCATTACACCATGGGCCTCACTCCATCAAATGTTACCTCATTTTTTCATTTGTTTCGTTCTCCCTCCTCATTCTTGCGCGGAATATTCTCCTATACAAGCGTCGTTCTTTACGTTAATTATACTGCGTGTTTGCAGTTAAAATGTATATAATGTACGGCATGCGGGAGGTGCCCCCTTGGGGCATTGGTTTCTGCGCGTATGTAGGAGAATTACGACATTTGATGGAGTGAG
>JAJOZX010002188.1:480000-487500 GCA_023014485.1 Bathynomus jamesi
CTTTGTTCGATAATACCAGCTATGAGGATAATAAATATATTACTTTTTATATGTTTTTTAATAAAGAATTTTCTCCTGAATCTAAATATGTAATTATTTTTATTAAAAATTGAAAAACAAAAAAGTTACAGATGTTTAAATTATAAATATTATTTTCGAGACTTCATGTGCGATATTTTCTAATATTTTTGCACGTATACGAGATAAGTTTGAAACCGACGGCACTGTGCAAAACTTACAAAAACAACGTTCTGGAAGACGTCGAACATCTTAGATAAAGTGTCATTTAACCATGGAATTTGTAAATTTTTTGAATTAACTAATAATTACAACATTTATGCTTCAATATCAACACTAAACATAAGTATCTCAAAACAGTCGGTTAAAATATTAGAAAATATCGCACATGTAGTCTCGAAAATAATAATTATAATTTAAACATCTGTAACTTTTTTGTTCTTCAATTTTTAATAAAATAATTACATATTTAGATTCAGGAGAAAATTCTTTATTAAAAAACAATATAAAAAGTAATATATTTATTATCCTCATAGCTGGTATTATCGAACAAAGTGGGTATACATTTCTTTGGGACACGCTGTATATATATATATATATATATTGAGAATATTGGCACTTATAATTGCAAAGTCTACCTCCATGCGCTCTGTCTTTCTGTATCTCTCGCGCACACACACACACACACACGCACATTTTTTTGCCTTTTCACTCATATAATTATTACGAAAACTTTTATGCGGTAAAACCATGGACAATTATACGAAGCTTCGCGAGAATCAATTATAATATAGAGCGATGATCTAAAAATGTTCATATTGAAATCTGATATGTTGCAAGGGTATAACGAAGTGTAGAGATCGATTGTGCGTGCGCTCAACTAATTAACTTTTTTATGAATTCTTTTTAAATTGATGCGAATTCAACTGTGTGCGTTTATACCTGCCATATATATATATATATATATATATATATATATATATATATATATATATATATATAGAGAGAGAGAGAGAGAGAGAGAGAGAGAGAGAGAGAGAGAGAGAGAGAGAGAGAGAGAAGAGGGGGGCAAGCCAAATCACTTAATTCAAAGTTCAGTACGAATGCTTAAACTTTTTAGCACAGTTTTTACACACACACACACACACACACACACACACACACACACACACACATATATATATATATATATATATATATATATATATAAAAAGTCAATATTCTGTTGAGGGTGACATTTATTTTTTAAGTGGTGCTACTGAAAAGTTTTTCAGCAATTTGTTTAATAATATATAAAGAGTGGAAGTGTCAACAAATTATTCAGTCTTGGTTGGTTGGTTGGTTGGTTCGTTCGTGCGTGATGGTGGAAATTTTTATGTGTTAGATGAGTTTGTATAAAAAGTTGTAGACTCTTACCTGACTGAATACTTCCAATTATCATTTCAAAAAAAGAATGAATTGGAGTATATATTATTTTTAAACAGTATAGAATAAATACACGAGTATGTATGTATGTAGGTAAAGTTGGTTATGTGTGTATGTTAAAGCATTTTAGGGTTTATTTTTATTACCAGGTTTTCTCTTATTCGCCAAAGAAATATCGCATTTTTTGCTGGCAGCCACATGCGCAAATATATGTTTAATGTTTAATTCTCTCTCTCTCTCTCTCTCTCTCTCTCTCTAAAGCCATATCTTTTTTCGTCATTCATAATACAATAAAATAAAGAATACTTCACCTTTGTAAATAGGGGGCCTATATATATTATTTCCAAGATTATACTTATTGGTATACAAAGTATAATAAAGTATTCAGTTATATTAAGATCAAAGTAAATAACATTATACTTATGATTTCTTTAATTTCATTATATAGGTACAAAATAAAGTATGATAAAGATATAATGTACGTTTTATGTGTGTACACAACAACATATATATATATATATATATATATATATATATATATATATATAATATATATATATATATATATAATATATATATTTGTTTCAATCTTTCAAATGTTCCGTGTAATGATTCCTCATTTGACGAAGGTCAAGCTTGTATTAATCATCAATCAAAACATCGATTGTTTACAAATTAGTTTTAAATTTTAGATAAAAATTAGTTTAAGTGTCCCTCAAAGCAGTGCCCCAACAGCATATACACCCATTCAGGGTACGAACAACTAATGCCATCATTGCCAAGTATATAGCTGCGGGTCACCGTACTAACAAAACTTCCATATACAGCATATACCTCAGCACCAGTAGAAAATGTAGTGCTTTGATTTAGCATTTTTAAACAAACCGTTCGGTTGATGCATTTGTAGTTAGTATCTACTATATTATAAGCTCTGGATGCATGATTCATCGGGAACGTGATACGCTTGTTGATTTTTTTACCTGAGGCCACACAGATGTCTAGTTGATGTATAATTCAAATACATTTATGACACATCTATATAATATATATATATTACCTCGCAATGGTTTCGAACGAAGGTTCGGGATCGACCTGCGATATATATATATATATATATATATATGTGTGTGTGTGTGTGTGTGTGCGCGCGCGCGCGCGCGCGCGTGTGTGTAATGCTAAAGACAGAAAATTTTGAAAGAATGATGCCAAATGGAAGTGCTTAACATCTTTACCACTGTGACCTCCTTGCAAGTAATGACCATTTTGAATTCCATAAGAATGGTAAACCAAGCAGCCCATATATCTCTCGGGCTTGGGACCAAGGAAACAAGTTACACGGAGTCTGCAGGATCGGAAAGCGCTAAGTTCTGAAATCATATTAAAAGGAAAGAGTGTACAAAATCATTCAGAGAGAAGAGAAGAAGCCAAATAGAGATTTCTCTGAGAAGATTTTCATTAATGATGATGATGATGATGATATACAGTGCTTGATCTAACAAAACCTGACCACACCTTGCCAATAATGTGCACCTATATTATTTCGTCAACAATAAATTGTGCCAAACGACCGATATATATATGTATATATATATATATTACACATTTAACTGCAATGACCACGCAGTATATTAATGTATAGAAACGACGTAAGTATAGAGGAGCGTTCGTATATATGTGTGTGTATGTGTGTGTGTTTTATATGGGTTCACCACTAAGTGCGACAGTGGCCAATATTTTCTCATGTTATGAGGATAATTGGCTAAAGTAAAAAAACATATCCTCAATAGTATCCCCCCCCCCCCCCCCACCTAATATACATCGTTATATGAACGATATTTTCTCTTTGTTTCATGACACAGAACAAGAAACCATTTCCCTAAGAATCGAAATGTCAATATCAAATTATAAAAATAACTTACAAAGATGAAGCTAACTCCGATACAGATACATTTCTCCAATATTTATATTTCAAAAGAATTAAGATCACAAATTTCAAATATGACTCTGCAAAAATTAATCGAGTCATGCCCACACTTTTCATTATTCTATACCAATGAGTCGCGCAAAAACACTTCTGAATTGGATATACAAGAGATATACTCATCATGTAATTCATTGAATATACTGGGTGATCCAGATAAATGGGACCCATAAAAAAAAGCCAAATATTCTTAATATTTAATTCCTTTCATAAAAACTATATATCATTCGAAAGAGTAGAGTTACAAGTTTATTATGAAATATCTATTTTTAAAAAATGACTCCTTTCAAATGTGCTCCATTAGTTGCCAAGCATTCCAGTGTTCTCGCTCGTAAGTTCTGCATCACTTTTGCGAGAGTGTGCGGTGGTGGTATGGCCTGTATCTCATTTGTGATGGCGGCCTTCAATTCTTGCAAGGTCGTTGGGTTATTTCTTTAGACCCTACTCTTTAAATATCCCCAGAGATAATAATAATCTAAGGGAGAAAAATCCGGAGACCTTGCGGGCCATTCAACGTCTCCAAATCTTGAGATTAACTCGCCTGGAAACGTTTGACGCAAAAACTGCCATGCAGTTCCTCGTGGTATGGCAGGTAGCTCCGTCTTGTTGGAACCAGTGGTTTTCTAGACAAAGATCTCTTAATTTAGGAATAAGGAAATCGGTCAACATTTTTTCGTAGCGATCACCATTTACAGTGACCGTGTTTCCGGTGGAATCCTCGAAAAAGTACGGCCCCATGATCTGAGATGCAGTAAGACCACACCAAACAGTTACACGCTGACTATGCAACGGGACTTCGGTAATATTCAATGGATTTTCTGTTGCCAGAAACGACAATTTTGTTTGTTTACAGTTCCATTCAAGTGAAAATGGGCTTCGTCTGACATAATCAAAGTTGCTAGAAAATTGGTGGTGTCATTTACCTTCTGTTGGATCCATTGACAGAATTGTCGTCTTCGTGCGAAATCCATCGTTTAGTTGTTGCACTGTTTGAATTTTATATGGAAAGAGCATTAAATTTTGCTTGAATATACGGTGTGTTGTTGTTCCACATCCAACTCCTAACAGCTGAGAAAGCACGTCTGATGCTTATGTTAGGATTATCCTGTACAATTTCATGAGTTCTGTTAATGATCTCGTCTATCCTTGCTGTGCGCACTTTCCAGTTGGTTTTCTTTTTCCATGCTGCCAGTTAGGGAAAAATTTCTGACACACCGACGGATTACTTTCTTAGAAGGTGATTTGTGACATCTGAAAATTTGTCTTGAAAGATCTTTGAGCTGAAACTACACTTCTTCCATGCTCATAATAATATTGCTCAGTTATGAAACGCAGCTGTTCCACAGTCCATGCAGTCATCTTGAAGGGTTAGTTTTAACTAACATTTTATTTTGTTTTGTATCTTATCTTGTCTTGTATTGTCAAAACCTATACAATCCTGTACAAACTTGTAACTATCCTCTTTCGAATGATGCGTATGATTTTATAAAAGGACTTATACTTTAAGAGTTACAGGGGTTTCTTTTGGGTCCCATTTCTCTGGATCACCCTTTATAAGAGATATACTCATTATGTGAGTCATCACACAATAAACTAAAACTTTCATATAAAATTCTTCGTCAATAACTATATTTTCTGAAATCACTCATCAAAAACGCGATGCAGAAATACACACAAAAACATTGTAACTACGCCACTGTCTACCAGCTGTAAAGGAAAGATAAATAAACATTCGTAATATCCCTTCAGAACATTATGTAAAAATATTTTTACACAAGAATAAATTTCGAAGTCCTCAATATCGTAGACTACGTGTTTATTTATTGAGTTGTACACACACACACACACACACACACACACACATAATATATTATATAAGATATATATATATATATATATATATATATATAACTTTGGTTAGCTTCCGCCCGAATTGTTAATTCTGACGAAGGTCAAGCTTTTCACTCCATCTTAGACCTACAGTTTAAGTGGAATCCGAACCACGCCCCACCAGCAGCCCCAGCGTCTTAACCACTAGGCCACCCAGGGTACCCATTTATCTACCAACCACTTTCTTTATTGTGTTGAAGGATGAACAGCTGGGTTTTGCTGCGCGCCGGCTGCCGTCACCAGATCTCGAGCCCGGGGGCCGATGAATTCGTAGTTAGCGACGCTAACCACTACACCACTGAGGTGGTGGTGTATATATATATATATATATATATATAGATATATATATTATATATTATATATATATATAGGTAGTACCTATCGTCAGTATGAAAAAAACCTTTACCAAATCAGCCATCAGCATTCCTTGAATTCAGAACATTTAATAATATGCATATCACACCCCACAACACTTTATTTAATTTAAACAAGACTTGTTTGGATTTTAGACCAAGAAAATACTGTTTTGAAAATCATCCGACCCAGTCTTGTTAAAATAAACTAAATAAATTATGTTATTTCAAAATAAATTTTGGTTAGATTAAGCGAATAAAATTATATTTACTGACTAGCCATGCGTGCCTGGCTACGAAGGCAGGAGAAGGGCGGAAACTAATTCCCTCCTCCGCCAAATCCCGCAGATTAGAGGGAATGATGCAGAGGGGTTAACCGATTCGACCCCTCTAAAAATAAACTAAAAGTAAGTCAAGCCCAATTTCAAGTGAATAAATTTTGCGTTTATTTATTATTTTGAAATAATTTTGAAATAAAAAATTAATTTTGAAATAACATCATTTATTTAGTTCATTTTTAACAACAAAACTGGACCTCATAATTTTGAAGAAGGTACTTTGGTTTTCTAAAATTCAAACAAGTCTTTCGTCTAAATATTAAATAAAGATGTGTTTGAATATATACACAGATTATGGAACCCAAATAACTATTTTTACGTGAGAAACACACTCATTTATTCTACAAAAGATAACTTTTTCAATCAATCCAAACTATTAAGGAGAGTTCAGACCCAATTCTCATATAATTTCTTCATCAGTTAACAAACAGCCAAATGGTGAATATAACAAAATAATTCAATAAATAAATAAGAAGATAAATGTTTTATGATTACATATAATAACTATATTAAAATAGCCACATATTTCATAACTTTTGGTACGACTTACTTTGGTGAAAAGACTTTTTATGGTTTTTTTTTCTTTGTTCGAATATGACTTACTCTGAACCAATTAAGGAACAACTTGTTTTAGATTTATTGGAATTGTTTTTGTGCCTAAATACAATACGTTAAATTCAATATATCATGTATAATTTTATTGTTGCCTATACTGTAAGGTGTTAAATAACATGCACACAAAATTTATGTTAATTTCTATTCATAAAAGCCAAGAAAGTCACAATTACCTTAATTAATTTTTGTCTTTAAATAAGAGCTTCGTTCACACACACACAGACACACACACAGACACACACACACACACACACATATATATATATATATATATTATATATATATATATATATACAGGGTGGGCGGAAAAGTAGCTCCCTATTTTGGATTGGTAAAAAAATACGTATATTATCCATTTATTTCAGAAGAAATAATATGAAAGGTAGGCATACATGGTAGGTTTTCTCTAAAATTCAATGTGGGCTCCAACTCTTTCCACCAGCTTCTGGAGCCGCCCAGGAATGGCGTCCACTGACTTTAGCAGGAACTCCGGCGGGATGGAGGACATGACTTCCCGAATTCGGTCCTCCAGTTCTTCCAATGTCCTCGGTTTGGTGCGGTAGACTTCTTCCTTTACCCACCCCCAAAGAAAGAAGTCGCACGGTTACCGCTGAAAAACGGCAGAATCGGTTCAGTGTAACGGTGTGGTGTGGTATGACCTCAGATCAGGTTGTGGGCCCGTTCCTTCTGCGAAACACCATGAATGCTGAGCGGTACCTTGCTATGTTGCGAAACGAGGTCTGGCCGGTTGTCAGCACATGGGAGAACATCGACGATCTGATATTTATGCAAGATGGCGCCCCTCCGCACTTCGCTCTTGTTGTCCGTGAGTGGCTGGATGCCCACTTCCCTGGGCGTTGGATGGGTCGTCGTGGTCCAC
>JAJOZX010002188.1:495000-515000 GCA_023014485.1 Bathynomus jamesi
CTATTGGAAATTGGAAATTACAAACTGGAAATTGGAAACCACTTTATTTATTCCAACAAATTTAACATAGGCTAATTCTTATTACCTTTTATACTAAGGAAATTATATATATAACGGGTGTACCATAAAAAAAGGGTACATTTTAAAAAGGCTATAAATCAACATTTGTCATTTAATTTTAATAAAACTTCTACACAATAAAACATGTATTTATCTGTAAGCAAACAAGTTTTCAGACTAAAATATCAAACAATTCAAATTCTATCAACATTTAACGAAAAAGTATGATTTTTCTACTTAACACGCAAAAATTATTAAACCTTTTTAATATTTTTTTATAAAAATAATTTTTAACGTAAAATTTACCTGAAATTATTAAAAAAAATTGTTCGAAATGCTTTCCTTCCATTTCAATAACTTTTATATTCTTGGCCGGGATTCATCTATGGCTCGATTTACTTGTTCCTGTGGAAGCTCTTCCCATTTTTGAATGATGATCTCGCGTAAATGAGCGACATCTTTTATCCTAGTCCCGTAGACTCGCTCTGCTAAGTTCTCTCATATTCCGGCCACGAATAAAAAAAGTTATTGAAATGGAAGGAAAGCATTTCGAACAATTTTTTTTAATAATTTCAGGTAAATTTTACGTTAAAAATTATTTTTATAAAAAAATATTAAAAAGGTTTAATAATTTTTGCGTGTTAAGTAGAAAAATCATACTCTTTCGTTAAATGTTGATAGAATTTCAATTATTTGATATTTTAGTCTGAAAACTTGTTTGCAAACAGATAAATACATGTGTTTTATTGTGTAGAAGTTTTATTAAAATTAAATGACAAATGTTGATTTATAGCCTTTTTAAAATGTACCCTTTTTTATGGCACACCCGTTATATATATATATAGATGTATATAACTTCTCGCGACTTTCATTAAACAGAAAGATTATCGTCTATTTTCTGCATTCGCTACAAAAAGAAGTTTTGGAAGACAATATATATATATATATATATATATATATATATATATAATGTAAACCCACAAGGAAAACGGAAAATGATTCCAAGGTCTTTCCTGTATTCAGAAGTACACCTCGTCAGGGAACTGTCATTCCCTGACGAAGTGTACTTCTGAATACACGAAAGGCCTTGGAATCATTTTTCTTTTTCCTTGTGGGTTCATATCATTCATTCATTTCACGTGTTTAATTGTGAAATTCATCCCATATATATATATATATATATATATATATATATATATATATATAAAATTGGAAAACAAAACAGATTATACTCTAAAATGTACATATGTATACATGTGCGCATGTAAATGTACATGCACGCATGGAGAAGTTATAAAAATTTTAATTAGAAAGAAGTTCAACCATGATCATCCAAAATAAATCCACGCAACTAACAAGGTTACATGGATCGAATTAACACACTTCATAACCTATGTTAACAATTCAATCTCGACATGGGGTGATATTAAGGAAGCTATTTCTCAGTTTCAATTAACTTAAAACTATTGAAGTATATATATTGGTATACATTAAACATTCCTAACGTATATATATATATATATATATATATATATATATATATATAATGTACTGTATATATATTATATACAGGGTGTTCACAAAACCTTCACAAATTCAGTTGAAATTGATATGAATTTGTAAAGCTAATTTATGGGCACACTATATGTATATATTCAAATGATGTATCATACATAGATCAATGGAGGCCTGTTTTGAAATGGCTTTTTACAGTTTTAAAACATGCATATTACTGTTTACACGTAAAATACAAGTTAATCAAACGTTTCATATTATGAACTTAATATAAATTGTTCATTTCTATTATTTACCTATAAATGAATTTAGTATTAAATAGCGATGTGTTTACTTGCGTCAATTATATTTTTATGTAAAATATATGTTCAAAATTAAGTATATAGGAAAATAGTATAGGATAGCACAGCATAACAGGAAAATAGCATATGGAACAACTATTATATCTATGTTTGTGATCCCGTGCATAATGAGCTGAAATATATATATATATATATATATATATATATATATATATATATACACAGTGACCCGTTGCCCACGTCGGGCTAGCATCATGACAAAGAAAAAACTGTAGTATTTGTCATTTACCATTCCTTATTCGGCTCCGGGATCGAGACCCGGTGATGGCAGGCGGGCGCAGCAAAACCAGGTTGTTTATCCTCCCACACGATAAAGAAAGTGGTTGGTAGATAAATGGGTACCCTGGGTAGCCTAGTGGTTAAAACGCTGGGCTGCTGGTGGGGCGTGGTTTCTATTCCACGTTAAACTGTAGGTCTAAGGTGGAGTAAAAAGCTAGACCTTCGTCAGAATAACCAATTCTGGCGGAAGCAAACCAAAGGTTACCAAAGGTGTATATATATATATATATATATATATATATATATATTATATATATATATATATATACTTACTTTAGGTGCATACTTTAGGTGAGTTCGAACGACGGTTCAGGATCGACCTACGGTCGACCACTCTGCCGCATCCCACCTCATTTGCGGGATTTGGTGAAGGAGAGAATTGCTGTCTGATCTCCTCCTGCCCTCGTAGCCAGCCACGCATGGCTGGTCAGGGACTTTGCACAGGAAACTGTCCAACTGGTTCTTGAACTTATTCAGGTCGGTGTGCTGGAGATTCCTCACTTCTTTAGGTGAGTGGTTGGTAGATAAATGGGTACCCTGGGTAGCCTAGTGGTTAAAACGCTGGGCTGCTGGTGGGGCGTGGTTCCTATTCCACGTTAAACTGTAGGTCTAAGGTGGAGTAAAAAGCTAGACCTTCGTCAGAATAACCAATTCGGGCGGAAGCAAACCAAAGGTTACCAAAGGTCGACCACTCTGCCGCATCCCGCCTCATTTGCGGGATTTGGTGAAGGAGGGAATTGCTGTCTGATCTCCTCCTGCCCTCGTAGCCAGCCACGCATGGCTGGTCAGGGACTTTGCAGAGGAAACTGTCCAGCTGGTTCTTGAACTTATTCAGGTCGGTGTGCTGGAGATTCCTCACTTCTTTAGGTAGGACATTAAAAAGCTTTGGGCTTCTTATTCTGAGGGTATTTTCCATCCTCGTTTTCATGGCCCCTTGTCCCACCGCAGCTGGGACTGCACAAAATCTGCCTCTTCTCTCATTCCAGTTTGTTTCTATTTCATTTCTAAGGTTAGGGACAGAGCCCTCCAGTATTTTCCATATGTATATTATTGTGTACCGCTCGCGCCTTCTTTCGAGAGAGTAGAGTTTCAGTGATTGTAGTCGAGATCAATAGTCTTCACCTTCCGTTTCCTCTAACTTAGATGTAAAAGCCCTTTGTTGGCTTCAGTGTTCGCAATATCTCGTTTTCTGTATGGGCTTGTGAGTACTGAGCAATACTCAATTAATTATTGTTAGGACTAGACACTTCCATAACACTCTACCAAAATTTTGGTAAATTTGTGTTTATCTTATTTTTTTGGTGTTTCTTTATGTTTTTGGGTGCGCTGAATCAAAAAATTGCATTAGTTTTCTCGTGAAAACTCTAGTTTCTTCTGAAAACCATAATCTATTTTTTGTACCTAGTGGCTTATCAGAGAGCAAAATCACAATGAAGAAAAGGAAAGGAAAATAAATATATTTCATATTTAAAGATATATAATGTATATATATATTATATATAATGTATATATAATGTGTATATAATGTATATATAATGTATATATAATGCACCCAAATATAATATGCACACAAATATGCTCACAAATCTAAACGGATAATGCTTAAAAATGTACATTTGACCGACTTTTGCTCTTGTAGTCCGGTGAATTATCTCATATTAAACACCAGATATAGTCGCCCACCATAACTTCGTCTCATTTTCCCTGATATCTCCTCTCCATGGTTTGGATATCTTGGTGAAAACGTTCACCATGTTCTTCACTTACGTCACCCAAATTTGGACTGAAGAATTCTAAATGCGAGTCCAGATGTGTAACTTCAGGGACATTCGACAACCTAACCTTTGAAAGTGTTTAAGTAGATTTTCTACTAGCTCTTTGTAGTTGTCGTTCTTCTTGTTACCTAAAAATCCATGGACTACAAGCCGAAATGACTGCAAGCATTTTTTCAAGAGCTGTCATTTTTTTTCTAACTCTTTAGGTACTAACATGCGTCTGACTTGAGGTCCAACAAATATGTCTCCCTTGATTTTAGCTTCAGAAAGTTTGGGAAACATTGAACGTATATGATAAAGAGCATCACTTTCAGCATCCAAAGCTTTGATGAATTGCTTAATAAGACCAAGCTTGATATGCAGCGGGGGTAGCAAAATTTTGTCTGTTGGAACAAGGGCTTCGTTAAGAACATTGTGTTTGCCTGGATTAAGCTAATTTTTCACGGGCCATTCCTTTCTGACAAAGTGCTCAGTGCTCAGTGCTCACCATCTGCTCTGCTGTCCCAAAGGCAGAGGAAACACGAATATTTAGTCCAAGCAGGAATATGTAGTCCAAGCAGAAATCCTAGCATTTTGAAGTCTCCACATACATCCCATCTATGTTCACTGTAGTTTATTTTGTCTAGCAACTGCTTTACATTTTCATATTCTTCCTTCACTTCAACCGAATGAGCCACAGGAATTGATGGAAACATGTTTCCATTATGTAGTAGGACGTCTTTTAAACTTCTAGTTGAACTGTCAATAAACAAACGCCAATCAGCAGGATTGTATTCAATTCCTATCTCAGCAAAAACGCCATTCACATCACAGCAGTAGCAAAGAGAGCTCGATGCAAAACAGGAGTAGAAAGAAGCGTATTGCAAAAGATTCCACTCTTTAAGGCGGGACGTCATAATTTCCGCATTGGTTTTCGTGAGGTCCATATCCCTGACTAGGTCGTCTATGTCTTTCTGGTTGGGGAAATGGGGTGACGTATTGGAGCTTGCTTCGAAGTCAGCATCTTCATCTTCATCGGAGGATATTAAAGGTGTTTCTTCTATTTCCTCCATGGTGGGTGGGCATGGAACGGGTAAATCTTTATTATGGGGGACCGGGGCAATAGAAGATGGGATATTTGGATATAGGACATTTTTTCGACCTTTACCTCTCATGTGGAGTGGAATGTCTACCATGCAGAAGTAGCAATCATCGTGGTGATTGGTTTGTTTCCTCCAAATGCGAGGAATAGCAAATGGCATGCCTTTTCTGGTACGTCGCAGCCATCCTTCTAATGTGGAACGGCAGCTTCCACAGCAAAAGTGAGGTGCCCATGATTTAACTTGATCGCCCATGGGCATGCCAAAGTAAGCGTGATATGCTGTACAAAACTTCGTTTCTGTGTCAATTTTGTGCTTTACTTGCTTTGGAATGATGTAATGGCCGCAAACATAAGAAAATGAATCTGCAGAGTGTCTGCAGGGCCTATTGGTAGCCATCACCATATAATTCTAATTCAAATATCTGAAAAATACAAAAAAAACATTTTATAAACAGAAATAAGAAACCAAATGTGTAAAAATATTTAATAATGGGCCTTAACCAATAAAAAGATTACTAATAAACCCCAGTTTGGGAACATTTTGAATTTTCCACTTGAAATTACTTTTGCTATCTCAGAAAAATGCCTTAAAATGGCGAAATAGTAAAATTTTTAAATTTGACCATATCATAAAAACTATAGTTTTTCAAGCAAAACCGATGTCAAAGCTGTAATCAGCGTGGCCGAAACATATAGAAAAGATCGAAAAATCAACATAAACAAAAAACTGTTGCAGTGTAATTTGAGCATGATGTTTGCTTTTCTGCTGCGGAAGCTCCTCCAGATGATTCCCATTATTTTTCTAGCGGTTGTAATTTCGATGTTATAGTGCTCTCTGAATTCTGCATCCGACGACATTATTATTCCAAGTTCCCTGACTTGTGGATTTGGTGTTATCTGTTTGGCTTGCAGAGTTTTGTACCCTTTTTCCTGTAGCTCCTTGCTATTACCATATCTTAGAAGTTGGAATTTTTCTTCGTTGAACTTCATATTATTGTCTTTTACCCACTGGAATAGTGTTTCATTGTCGTTTTGTAATCTTTCTGTTTCACCTTCGTTCAATATTTCCTTGCATATCTTTGTGTCATTTGCGAAACATGATACAATACTATACAATACTGTCATTGATATCCGCATCAATATCTGCATCAATATCTGCAATCATTATTATATATATATATATATATATATATATATATTATATATATATATATATAATATATATATATATAATATATATATATATATATATATATATATATATATATATATATATATATATATATATGCGTCTCGTGGTGTAGTGGTTAGCGTCGCTGACTACGAATCCATCAGCCCCGGGTTCGAGACCCGACGGCGGCCGGCGCGCAGCAAAACCCAGCTGTTCATCCTTCCACACAATAAAGAAAGTGGTTGGTAGATAAATGGGTACCCTAGGTGGCCTAGTGGTTAAGACGCTGGGCTGCTGATGGGGCGTGGTTCGGATTCCACGTTAAACTGTAGGTCTAAGGTGGAGTAAAGCTTCACCTTCGTCAGAATGAACAATTCGGGCGGAAGCTAACCAAAGGTTAAGGTTATATATATATAAAATGAAGAATCATTGTTTGGAACATTTGAAACGTTGAAAGGTATATATGTAGACGGAAAATTAAAATTTCAAATAAGTTGGTGAAACTTTTCATCAATACACCAACACCGACATTCAAAAAAATCTGCAGAGTTTATTGTAAACACTTCATTAATTACAAACTATTACGGTTACTTTAAGAAAAATAAAACAACTTAAAATACATTTTATATTCACAATTTGCAAACCACTCAACAATATGGTTTGTTAATGCAGGGATAATATCCGCCTTTGGAAAATTAACATTAAAAATAATAACTTATTATTAACGTTTATAAATATATTATATACACCAATTACCATAAATTATTTCACTCATTATGCATGAAAGTATTTTTATTCATTGTCGTGAATATACACATCATTGGACTACTTGCTTTTTCCATTCTTATTATTAGGGTTTCACTCTATGATTATGTACAGGGTGTCCACAATGTCTTGTCACCCCAGTAAAATACTAACTGATTTTCATTTTTCTTTCAGACCCATTTGAAATGTGTGATAGCAGCAACTATACGATTGAACAACGCATATTGGCTAGTACCTGGGTCCATGAGCGACCACGTAATGACAAAATCATTGAAAATATTCGTGCAGACTTCCAAGACTGATTTAATCGCGCAGTTAATCGCGACTGATTTAATCGCGCAGTTCCTTTTTAGAGGAGCTGCACGATTCAATCGGTCCTGGAAGTACGAGTATGTATGAATATTTCCAATGGTTTTGCCATTACGTGGTCACTCATGGACCCAGATACTAGCCAATATGCGTTGTTCAATCCTATAGTTGTTGCTATCACACATTTCAAATGGGTCTGAAAGAAAACGAAAATCACTTAGTATTTTACTGGGGTGACAAGACATTGTGGACACCCTGTAGTAGTGATGAAATTTGAAATTCTCTTCAATGTACATTTTAAGACGTTATGTACGTAATTCTAAGTTTGGAGCAGGTGTAGTTTACGTCCCCCTGTGGTGCCTAGTGTAGTTTACGTTCCCCTACGGCCTACATTATCGTAGTGTAGTTTGCGTTCCCCAACTTTGTCTGCGTATACCTAATCAAATAAAACGTTAAAACTAACGAAACTATCACGACTTAACTTCACCAATCGTAAATATATATATATATATATATATATATATATATATATATATTGATGATTGGTTAGGTTAAGTCGTAATATCTTCGTTGTTTTAACGTTTTATTTGATGGCTTCATTTAAAAAATGTCTTCTAAAGATCCTAGTGTAGTTTACGTTCCCCAACTTTGACCTAGTGTAGTTTGTGTCCCCTTTAGCGTTAGAGAGACGTAAACTACATTTGCTCCCTAATTTTTACTGTTAAGTATTTTAATAGTGTTTTAATACTAAACTTTTCTCCCTCTCATCCTAAAAAATATATAATGATTAATGAAATAGCCATTGCAGTTAATTTAAATGCATACGTACCGAACTATTTGTAATCAATTTTATGACCTTTTTAAAATTGTACGTTATAGTTATATTAGGTCACAAAAGTAATTTTTTTAAAACTAATATTTAACTGATCCTCTATTTCTTTGTGATACTTTCCTAAGTATTTTCATAAGAAAATATACATTAAAATTTGAGTAAATTTTTCAAGACGAGTGTACCACTCAAATTTTTTAAAGTTTCTATTAATTTTGGATAAAGAAACTCAAACTAGGAAAAAGACGTGTTATATAGGCTCCTATACATTATCTCATATACACATACTTAGGGTTGCCAGACGTCCCGTATTTTACGGGACAGTCCCGCATTTGATCCAAAAATCCCGCGTCAAAATCCCGCGTTCAAAATGTCGCGCAAAAAATATTTTTTAAGCAAATTTTTTAGGGATGAATTGATTTAGAATTTCAATATTATGTATAATAATTTCAATTTATTCACGATGTTTAATTGTTAAATGTTATTGTAATAAAATTTTTCTAATTTTGTTTGTTGTAACCGTTGAAGAAATCTAGTTTAAATTTGAAAAAAATTTGGTCAAAAAAAACCTCAGAAATTTTTTTGTCCCGCATGGCCATTTGAAAAATCTGGCAACCCTACACATACTTGTCAATATTTTGAAAAGTACAAGCGTTAGGATTTGTAATCAACGCCAGGGGGGGGGGGGGGGGGTCCGGGAGCATGCCCGGGGAAATATTTGAAAATCTAGCCTTAAATGATGCACTCTAACGCATTCCGAGCTTAAAAGGTTTGCTATAATTTACATGTTCGTGTTGATAATGTGAAAATCGGTAGGGTTGGCAAGTACGTATACACAGAAATCAAAGAGTTTTCACAACCTTCTACACATAATCTTCTCTTGTCTCAAATCACTCCAAAAAGAAGTTTTGAAGACCACTTCTTCTATCTAAAAATGTTATGTATTATTAAAGAAGTTATTATATCATCTGATAAGGGACTTTGATACCCGAAAGAAAGAAAAAATCTTTCCCTGAAATACACCGTGAAAAAGAATTTATAAGTTCTAAATTTAAAAGGTTTTATTTTGCGTGTAGGTTTTTTGAAAAAAATACATTCTACACATTAAATTCAGAATTCACGTCACGTAAGAACTATGAAATGATACATAAAAAATTCTAAACATACTTTAATGCTGTAAAATGTTTACGACATCTATAATATAAAACCCTTAATTCTTCCTCCTTCGAGTAGTCAGTTTACAAAAATCTCAATTTTACCCAAATGCCTACCTGCATGCGTGCATGAAAGCAAGCACTATTGCGCCAATGGTGATACTTATATGAATGAAATACACGGGAGTAGCGCATAATAATGCATTGGCATTTTCCGCTATACGATAATAATAGTGGGGGAATACAAAAGGGAAGGGATTTGAATTTTAAAAATGTATTAATAGAAGCAAAATAAAAGTTTCCTATATCGAAGCGGCTATTTTACTTAATATTTATAACCTTATACTGCGTACAAAAGTCTTCTTCAATTGAGATTGATTAGAATTGTGGCATGCATATCGGTTCCCTTAAAAGATGACAGTGCCATATAGAGCAGTAAAGGGTAAAACGTAGCACTACGAGGACGGGATAGGAGGACGGGTGGATGAGGCCTGATCAGGCCTAGAATGATAGGGTGTGGAAGAGGACGGTACAGAGGTGGGCGACGTAAGAAATGTTCTCGAGAAACTTATAGAAATGCGTGAGAACTCTATTGTACTGTAAACTAAATTACAATATTTCTCCACTTTTCGCCTCATACTCTTAATTCATTATTTTTTTTCTCATGTATTTATTGCAGTTTTTCCTACGCATCTGACAGGAATGTAAATTTTTCCTCCGCCCCAATGGCCCTTCGTGGTTAATGGACGTAAAGCGGAATAAACCAACAACCATTTTTAAAAATTTATTTTCATGCAAAGCATTATTGCATGGATAAAAATTTCTACACTATTTAATTGCGGAAACGAGGATTCTCATGCCTCTACGGTGTCCGAGAATTAATGGCGTAAAAATAGTTTCTAATATATATATATAATATATATATATATGTATATATATATATATATATATATATATATATATATATATATATTATATATATATATATATATATATATATATATATATATATATAAGAGCAACACTTTCGAACTGTTCACGTTTAGAACACTTCCATGATGACCATCATTCGTCACTATACAGTGCGTATTCAACGCTGGAACTCCATCGGAGCATCAGCAAGGTGTTCTTAGATATAAAATGGATTCAGTAACATCTCTGATTCTTTGATGGAGTTCCGCTAGATCCCTGGGTTTGTCACGATAAACGAGCGTTTTAACATACTCCCATAAGTAAAACTCCAAAGGGGTTAAGTCGGGGGTTATACTGTCATTTTAAGTTAGATAAGTCTGTTTTTGTTAGTTCATTCGCTTCAATCAGTATGCTCGGCAAGCAAGCTGATGAACGTCGGCATACATGACGATTGTACAGTACATCCACTCTTAAACTTTGTAATGCCATTAATAAAAACAAGGAAAAGGATATATACAGTAGAACCCAAACCATGGTATTTGATTTTCGCCAAACATATCGACGCTCGTTGTTCCCGAATAATTCAATTTCGGTTTCGTCTGCCTAAAGAACTTTATTCCAGAACGCAAATCCGTCATTGTGATGATCCTTCGCGTACTTTAAACGAGTTTCTTTGTGCAACTCTTCCATGCAGACCATTCTTTTTCATTGTACGACGTACAGTAGAGGGATGGACATCGATCTTAGACAGTCTTAATATTTGGCAAATATCACCCGCAGTCACTCGTGGATTCGCAGCAGCCATTCTTTCAGTCCGTCCAGGGACGTTTTTAAGCTTTCAGAAGTCTCGGTTCAAGAATAACTTATTTGTGTTAATCAAAAATATTTGTTATCTGAAATAAAACAACAAATGCTCATCAATATTTGTTTGAGTTTTGTATTAGGTTTCTTTAATGACTGTGGCATTACAATGCGTAAGGACAAGGGGCTCGCAAGGTAAGGGGCCCGTCGGTGCACCTCACCGATTGCACCTATGTTAAAAACGTCCATGAATCCGTCTAGCTGTACGTTCTTAAATCATGCAAGGTCGTCTACACCAGTGGTTCCCAACCAGTTTTGGCTTATGGCCCCCTTAGGAACCTTATTTTTTCCTGTGGCCCCCATAAGCATTATTTTCAGTAGGTAATATGCAGATTTAACTCTATTTTACAAAATAACATTTTCCTGTGGCCCCCTTCAAATGTGCCATGGCCCCCAGGGAGCCATATGGCCCCCGGTTGGGAAACACTGCTCGGAGTCTACACCTTGGTAGAGTTTTGATTGTTCAAAAGCCTTTTCATTTGTTTATAACTGGAGCAACCGTCGTAAATGAAATTCGAAGTTCTTCTATCCTTCTACAACTCTTTCCAGACTCGTATGCAGCAATAATAGATCTCTTAAGCCAGAGCTTTCCAAACTGGTGTGTCGCGACACATTAGTGTTTTTGTATTTTGAAAATTTTGATTTTTCTATCAACAAAATCGGCTACAAGATAAACCACCTACTGAAAATTATCTGATATTTGATATTTGATAACAAAAATTAATTAATGTGTCGTGAAAATTGTTATGATTAAATAGTTTGTCGCCAACGTTAAAAGTTTGGAAAACTCTGTCTTAAGCTCTGTAGACAGCTCTTACCACGACGACCCATTGCT
This sequence comes from Bathynomus jamesi, assembly GCA_023014485.1. Lineage (NCBI taxonomy): Eukaryota > Metazoa > Arthropoda > Malacostraca > Isopoda > Cirolanidae > Bathynomus > Bathynomus jamesi. Next base: position 506,909 of record JAJOZX010002188.1, read on the forward strand.
TACTAATGGCTTGAGCAGTCATTCGTGTTTCATGAAGATTCAAAGAATATTCTAGAATTCAAAATTGCCATCAGTCACTAATCAATAAACAACCAGCTACTGATAAAAATTTTAAATTCTTCAAGCCTAAAGTGAACATAAAATAGTATTAAATAATTTTGTAAATAAATGTATGAAAACTTTTTCATTTTAACTGATTTTTCCGGTTTGACAGACTGCTGTAGATTTTTACGAAACTTAGCAAATCAATTATTTACAAATTTTATCCTAAGGAAATGTCTAATTCCTAGCGTAATTTAACTAACTCTAACCTAACCTAACCTAACCTACCTATAAAATTTGCAAATAATTGATTTGCTAAGTTTCGTAAAAATGTGTAGCAGTCCGCCAAACTGAAAGAAAAACATTTTAACATTTTTAATTTTTCCTGAAATTCTTTGATATTTTACATTATATATTGAAGTTAAGCTAATTTTTTTATTTGTTAAATTTTTCCAAACGTATTGTAAACAATAACATTTCATAACTATCCAATGCATGGTACAAAAGATAAGGACGAATATATCTGAAATATTTCTCTGTACGAATACTTATGAGCGCCACTGTATACAGTTTATTTCGATGATACCGGACTTTATGGACATCCTGTACATATATAAGTATACACTTAATTGATAAGCTATATATCTATATATGTATATACATACTCGTAAAATAATGGATGTATTTTGGGTGTCAGGAGTAAAATTAGACAAAAATAATACATATGTTACTTAAAGTGATACACTTAGAGAATATAAGCTATATTCACTTAAGAATAATAACATGCGGTTACGGAAAAAAAACTCGCCGAAGAACTCAAATCCATGAGAAAATCCTGTATGAATGTTTCATCATCCAGAAATGTAAATTATTTTTTCTGACTTTTGATATTTACAGTTTCTTTTACATAGATTTTATTTTCTTCGGAAAACTTCTTTCTGGAACTGTATATGTATATATTAAATTTTATATTGTAGTTCACCTTATAATTTGAGTCAGTCCACGTGCAATACTTTACATGATGTTTCCACACAAACATTATGCATCTTTTTTAGAGTTTCGTATGTGTATTCAGGACCACGACTCCACCATGTTAAACTATGCAGAGGAAGCCCAAATCCCAAATCCCTGGCAGTTATATACAAGACCAGGCCAAAACTTTAACTCGCGAACTTCAAATATACAACCCGGTGAGTGCCATATACCATCGGGTTATGCCCTCGTGAATATACGTTATACCCTGGAGCTCGACCATTAACAATGGGACCACTTTTTAATTATTTATCATTTATACGCTGCTTCCTTCATCCATTTATATCAAATGTTCTCAAAGTACTCAGACTAAAATAAAAAAAAGGAATGTAAATAAAATCAGTGTTACTTCAAAGATTAAAAAAAGAAATCTCTACCAAATTATAAATTGAATGGTGAATAACTTTAAATTAGGAGTAATCTATCAGATATGTGCTGAATTTTCCCATTTCATTATTTGTTATCATAAAGAAAAACTAAAATAGGAAAAAAATTTGATTTAGAATTAATTTACATGGCAAATTTCACTCCCCTCAAAGCGAAAAAATGTTAACTATACTGGGGCGGATCCAGGATTTGCTGGAGGGGGGTTCGGTACCAGCGCCGAAGGCTTCTAGTGGGTCTGGGGGCATGCCCCCCCGGAAAATTTTGAAAATTGAGGCTCTCAGAAACGCGTTTTTAAGCAATTTGAGGAGTTTTTTTTCAAGTTTATTAGCTTTTACATCTAAGTTATGTACTGATTTGCAAGAAAATTATACAAGGAAAGACAAGATTCGTGATAAGTCTTAAAGAAACACTATGAAAATTTCACAATATCAAAATCTAAATTTCTTTTGAAAATCATACTTTATCATTCTAGATTTGTTCATTAATATAAATGAAGTTATTATATTTCTTGACAAAGTTTTGTGTTGACTGAGATATCAGTTAATCTCCCGACTCTCAAAGACTGGATCGAGGAGTGCCATTCGTCGGGGTTGCTGTTCAGCGAACCGTTGAACTACAGCTTCGTAATCCACTGGCTCGTCGTAATGAATGCTCATCAACGCCAAGCCCGACAATCTCTCCGTGGATATAGAAATCCTAAGGTACCGCTTCACAAGTTTCAAGGTATTGTTGGCACGTTCATTGTCAGCAGAAGTGACGGGTATGGTGCAAGCAATTCGCAACAAGCAGTTGATGTTTGGGAATATATCGGCATCGCAAGCCTGGAAAGAAAAAGTGATAAAGTTACAATTAAGGTAGAAAATTTTACTCTAAATATTAAATAATCGGAGCATACGAAGAATTGTCACCCCAAGATGGGCATACGAAGAATTATAATCTACTTTTAACGCAGATTGAAGCGAATCTGGTTTGGCGTTCTCTGACTGCCACTTTCTCCTCCATCGCATATATTCGATGTCAAGAGTTCCAGGGCTGGGAAGGCCTGACTCGTACATCACAGAAATCTCACTAATGTCTGTTGCTGGCTCAACGGTGACTCTGGGAACAAGACCAAGTAACTGAACAGCCATCTTCTGAGTGGGACCGAATCTGTAACAAAAAGAGTTCATTAATTAGGTGGAGAATACAGGGGGCGGATCCAGACCGGTTGGCGTTGCCACAGTGTTATGGAAAACTGTCAGATTTTTAGAATTTAGAAGTTCTTGTTCTACAAACGTACCTTGTAGACATCTCCTACATAATCTGGTCCAGAAAAGGAAGAAATAAAGTACGACGATAATGTTCCTCAGGTGTGTTATGAGGAGTATTTGGTCTGTGCTGTTGTCCGGCAGTTGTCCTTGGTACACTGAGTTCAGTACCCACATCAGAACTGATCTGTGCAGCTTGCGAATACCATCCCCTGAACACCGTCCACTTTCTCTCTCGCTTCCTTCAGTTCTTTCTGTGTGTCTGAGATTATGTTGTAAGCCTTCACGATGTCGTTTGATTTCTTCTGAAGCTTAATGCCTAACGGCTTGATGATTGCCAAAGTTTTCATGGCAACAGTCAAGGAAATAAGAAATTGAAACGAACAACACGTGTGATAGAAATTGTATGCTTTTTGGAGTGTCTCTCTATCCCAGTTCCAATGTGTTTCAGAACTATACTGCTGGTACTGTGGTTCATTTGTAATAACTTTTAATGTTTTAATAATTGTTGGCAGCAAGAGCACAAATGTTTCATATGCTTCATGACATTCTACCCAACGAGTGCGGCAAAAGTCCCGGATCTTTGATTTTTGAGATTCTGGCTGATCCAAGCTTATTACTTTCTCCAGACACCTCTGTCGCTTTGGAGTAATTGAAAAAATTAGAAATCTCAGTTATGGTTCCCGCCATATTGCGTACAGATGGTAGGCTACAAGCTTTTACGATGATGAGATTGAGGACATAAGAATTGCAATGCACATATACTGCCTTGGGGTTTTGCTGAACTATTATACGTTGCACCCTCGGGCCTGGCCGGACATTTTTGAAGCGCCATCATACCCTTTGTACACGGCAGTCTGCTATGTCTAGACCCCACTGCTTCAGTCTTCCTAGGATCAATTGAGAGATGATTTGCCACTTATGCGTTCAGTGGTTTTAAAATCTAGAAATTCTTCGCGAATAATACAATTCTTGTCAACAAACCTCAAAACAAGCGATAATTGTTCAAGATTTGCATTGTCTGTCACTTCATCGCAAAGAACTGAAAAAAACTTTGCTTCTTTTATCTCCTTGATGATCGAATCCCTAGTTTGATCCCCAGTTAGACCCAGGCCCTCTCAGAGGTCCAGAGAGGCCAGGGCCACTTCCAGCTTTTGAGGCCCATAGCTAAACCCAATTATTACTTTCACTGCAAAACATTATATTCAAACCTAAAAGTTTCTAAATTTGATGCCCCCCTTAAGCTTGAGGCACAGGCCAAATGGCCCTCCTACCCCCTCTCTGATAGGACCTGATTAGACCAATAATTTGGTTTTGAATTGATTTACTGGAATATCTTGCATTGGCGCGGCATGTTGGTGAATGGTTTTTTAAGATTTCATCACCAGCATCAACACGAAATTCCAGCATGGCAAGAAAATTGCCCCTGTTTGCGTCTTGGGCGGCTGTGCTGTCATCTCTGTGACCTCTTAAGGCAATGCACTGTTTGCCACAAAGATGGACAAATTTTGTCACACTTTTGATAACTTCTCTGTTTTTGTGCATTGTGTAGGTACGTTGACTTTCAATTTGCACCTGGATACTTTTTTCAGGATTTCGACTTGTGGCGAGGAAATTGTCATAAGCGACCATAGCATCTGCGCGGTAAAGGACGTTCTTGTGTTGACCGCACACCGTACTTACTTTTGTCCACCGTGTAAATGGACTGTTTACGAGAGTACCAAGGTTTTCTCGTGTAGCAAATAGAATGCATGGGAGACAGAAACCACCATCGCATTCCTTGCTGTACACCAGCCAAGGATAGCGTTGCTGCCAAGAGCTTTGAAAGACCGATTACAACCATTCATAAACACTTTGGGGGAAGAATAATCCTTTCCTGGTTGAAAATGGCAACAGGGCAACAACGTTAATATCATGTACCGATGCATGGCAAGCAGGATTACCTGCAATAAAAACAAAATGCGGAGCTATTATAATTATATTAAGGAAATTAAATAAAATTCAGCTTACTTTAGTTTTTAGTTTTAACCGTAAAATATATCAAAACAAGAAAAATGGTCTTCTGTGAGTCAGCTTGTCGTACAACACGTGTTCCTACTGGTATCACTGGCGCTACTGCGAATCCTCTTTGCAGTCGGGGTAGATTGTCCTTCTTCATCACTGTCAAAACGAGAGACAATGACTTTAATATGAACAATCGATCAGTAACTGTAAGTTTAAAGTCATTGTTTTAGTTTACAATACAGTTACTAACCTTGCCACTGACGTGGAATGGATCAAACTTGATGGACCAAAAAGTCGGTCAATTCATGGTTGCTGTTTAACTCTTCTTGACATTGTAAACCGAAAATTCTATTGAATAAATACTTTGAGTGAATATTGCTTTTTAGACTTTTGAGTATTAAAGTAAGACACAGGGTCGACTAACGATCTTCAACAAATGAAACAAAAGGGTATATTACATGCTTTTAGTGTTGTTTGTAAAATAACTTGTATGTTCAGTCAGTTAGCTTTGAGAGCGTGGCTTTCTGGTTGAGAGTGGTTCTGGTTTAGGTGGGTTCGATCGAACCCCCCGAACCCCACCCTGGATCTGCCACAGCTATACTACTACTACTACTAATAATAAATCTTTTCTTGCATATACGGGCTACGTCGTAGTTAATGTAACACCGCTTCCCATTGATCAGCGAAGTTAAGCGACATTGGGTCGGATAGTAGTTGGATGGGAGACCATTCTCCGCGTTCAGACTGTGTAGCAACCTTTGGTTCGGATCCCACGTAAAACTGCAGGTCCAATCCGTCATATGACCTTAGATGTTGCGAAAGAGATTAAACAATCCCATCATTACATTTTCTTGCGTATGTATGGATGTCCCCAAAGATTGAAGATAATTATCTGGTTTTAGCAAGAAAAAATCCTTAAACTGGACGATATATGCAACAAAAGGTTATAGTATATGGTAGTGTATATAGATACACGTGTTAAGAGATAAGAAATAAAAGCGCACTAAGTCTTTTAGCGAGCTGTTTCATTCTTAACTACTTTATTAATGATCTGCTTTTTCTTTACTGAAAAGTTTTCGCGCAAACATTTTATAGTTTTCGCTACAAAGTTGTTATTGAGAAAAAAATTGTCTTCATTCAAGGAAGATTTCCTAAAAAGATTATATATATATATATATATATAAAATTTAGGGTGGTCCTTGCTTAGGGGGTGAAATTTCAAGTTGAACATTTTTCAGCTCCCGCGGAAATCGTTCGAATGGTCGAGAAAACTCTCTAGGTGATTTATTTTTTTAATCGGACAACGTTTACCCCTCCCTCATTGAGCATTACCATTAAGTTAATTTTTTGACTTTCAAGTAAATGTTACATAATTTGTAATGTTTGTTTTTTTCATTCTTTCCAGATTTTCAGTGGTTGGATAACTAATGTGTGTAAAACTGTAAATTCTAATGATTATAATTTAAACTGAATAACTCCTTTAACCATAAGTCAAGCTACCCGTCAGTGGTTGGATAACTAATGTGTGTAAAACTGTAAATTCTAATGATTATAATTTAAACTGAATAACTCCTTTAACCATAAGTCAAGCTACCCGTCAGTGGTTGGATAACTAATGTGTGTAAAACTGTAAATTCTAATGATTATAATTTAAACTGAATAGTGAATAACTCCTTCAACCTTTAAGTAGATAACCTGGATCATGGCAGCGAAGCTGCGCTACCTGATTGCCCCGCAGGAATCGATCGCCGGGTCGCAACTTCCTTCGCAAAAAGAGGTCTTGGCCCTGACGGTCTACAGGATCGACGTCCAGAAGAAGTCACTTCGAGAGGCCGCCAACCAGGTCGTCGAGCTCGTCACCGAGGTGTGGTCCAAGGCGCGAATCCCCCTCCGCCGGAAGGACCACATCGTCACCAAGATTGAGAAGCTCCACAAGGAGTTCAACGATGTGAAGAGGAACAAGGGGCGAGCTGGCGCTCAAGCGAAGCGGGAGGACGAGTTCAGCGAGCGGATGATGAACCTGTTCGACGTCGCTGCCGCTAACGCCATGGAGCTGCTCAAGAACGAGGAGGACAAGGCGTTCCTCCTCGCTCAGCGCGAACCCCGTCGGCGCGGCAAGCTGGGGTCCGTCGACTCGACGCTAGCCGCTGTCGATGCCCGCGCATCTCAACGCCAAGGGGAAAAGACCGACGGAGGCAGCGAGCCGAGGAAGAAGCGACGACATCTACGGCCCGAGTGGAGCTCGAGTGGTCTTCGTCCTCTTCCAGTGGTGCCGCAAGCGCAGCGGAGAGCGACGACCATGGAGAAGAAGGGAGCCCTCGGGCTCCGAAGCGCTCCAGGCGGGGCACGACGAACATCGTTTCGGCGGCTGTGGCGTCGTCGCTGGATCGCACGAAGGTGACCGACCGAGGAGCTGTCTACGTCCTGACAGAGGTTGCCCGGTCGCTTGGGCACGACGTCGCAGAGCTCAATATCAACCGCAGCTCCATCCGCCGACACCGGCGCAGGCACCGCTCCAGGCTCAACGTGGCGCTCAAGGAAGAGCTGAGGGCCGGCAATCTTGTCGTTCACTGGGACGGCAAGCTCATGCAGGACTTGACGAGCAAGGAGCAAGTCGATCGGCTTCCCATCTTGGTCTCCGATAACGGCGCGGTGCAGCTCCTGGGCGTCCCGAAGCTGCCGAGTGGAACGGGCTCTGAGATGACCAAGGCCGTCCTCAACGCGTTGGAGGAGTGGGAGCTCACTGAGCAAGTGAGTGGCTTGTCATTCGATACCACCGCCTCGAACACCGGCCGGAACAACGGAGCGTGCGTCCTCGTCGAGCAACACCTCGCGAAATACTTGCTCTACTTCGCGTGCCGCCATCATGTGCTGGAGCTCCTCCTCGGTGCGGCGTTCACGGCTGTGATGGGCCCCACGTCCGGTCCTGACGTGACCCTCTTCAAGCGTTTTCAGGAGCGCTGGGATTTCCTGGACAGAAGCCAGTACGAGTCCGGCGCCAAGGCGGCGCTGACCAAGTTCCAGACCCACCTCTGGTACCTGTCGGAGGAGCTGGTGGCGCTGGCGCTGTTCGATCCGGGGATCGCCGTCGATCAGAAGAGGAAGATCATCGCCTCTCTCCACGACCGGGTCGGTGAGGAGTCCCCGGCGAAGCGGCCCACGCTGCCAAACCGAGTACTCGCCGGGCTTCAGTTGGAAGACCTGGCGTCGTCCAACACACGAGGTTTCTTCGAGAAACTTCGACTGGAGGACGGCTTCCTCAAGGTCGAACCGGAGACCTGGCCGAAGCGGGAAGACTTCAAGACAGCGGCGGCACGTGTGGGAGGGCTCGCCGTAATCAACGACCATGCCGAGCGAGGAGTTGCCCTCGTCCAAGAGTA
>JAJOZX010002188.1:517500-542500 GCA_023014485.1 Bathynomus jamesi
ACATTGTATGTAAAAAAGCGTTAAAATAAAAATAAACACAATTATACGTAAGTACATTCATTCAATGACATTGTTCAAGCACTTCATTTGAATTACATACGATTATATATATATATATATATATATATATATATATATATATATATATATATATATACGCGCATGTATGCAACTGCCCTTATTTGTCTTCTTTAAACATTAGTGAAATGTAATTTTTATATAATTAGAGGATTCTATTTGCTTTTTATCTGGTAGTTAAGCTCTAAGTCCTGATGGAACTCGCAATTCTGTTTCCTGCAAACAAAATTACATGACTATCATACAAGAACGAAGAACTTAACAAACACAAAACCTCAACGAACGTCACAGCCTTTCAACGTTCTTTGTTTACCATCGTGAAGTGTTTAATAATACCGCGCTTTCAGTTATAATCTTCGTTCGCCAGAGTGGTCACAATGCAATAAAAATGTGTCGCAAAGCGACTCCTCTCGGGTCAAGGGTCAACATTAGTTAAGAGTTAACTTATGACCGCTCACGACCGCCTGACGCGTCGACGCAAAGTCAACAGCGCCACCTAGCGGTTCATCAAAGACTTAATCTAAGATCGCGACCGTAGAAGGCCCCGAAAGGTGGTCGCTCGCACGGCGTCTACTCACTCTGCCCAAACAGGAACTCCCTGTAGAGGCAAACAACGGTTTGTTAACTCTTTCAACTCTTAAAAAGTCCCGTCAGAGGCAAATTTGGGAGTGTTACAATCGATTCTTGTTTGAAAAGGAGGCGAATCGAGATATACGGAATACAAATATTAAAATAAAGATATCGTATTAAATATCTTTAAAGATTCCTTACAATTTCTTTTCGAGTCTCCAATTAACGGGTAATTATTTGTAAATAATAATAAAGGAATAAATCTTATACTTACCGGTAGGAAATTATATACTATCAGTTAATAATATATATATATATACATATACAGTAGCTATAACTATAATTAAAATATTCTCTTCTTTAGTGCATAATTATATACGGCTTATATTATTAATTAATCAATTGGAGACCACCGATGTACACAAGGGACAGTGTATATAATCAGTGGAGTGTTTTATATTAATGTGTACTTTATATAACTGTATAATCAGCTGAAGAGATTCGCCAAAAAAATGCTTTTCTCAGAGTTGCAACGAGAAAATTCAACGAATTATACTTTCTTTATCATTAATAACAGTGATAATGATAATAATAATCATAATAATAATAATAATCATAATAATAATAATAGAAAGAAGAAGAAGAAGAAGAAGAAGAGTACAGCAAATGTAACTGTATATATTGTATACAATTATAGGATTCTCTCTCTCTCTCTCTCTCTCTCTCTCTCTCTCTCTCTCTCTCTCTCTCTCTCTCTCACACACACACACACACAAATAAACGTCCCCTTCTACTGTTTGGTCGTCGTTGTAGTTGATGTGAAAAGGAAGACTAAAGAAGACCATGGGAAGAAGGAAAACAATCCAGAGATGAGAAGTTTGGATAAATTTGAACACTAAACAGTTTTCCTAGTCAAGCAAATGTAGTTCCATTTTCTTCTTTATAAAGTGTTTAATTTTTTTATCAATATTCTCAACTGAGGAACCTAAACTCAAATTTCTAAGGAACATCATCTCATTTCCGAAAACGATTCACGTTTTAGATCGCGTACGAAGTTTACCCTTATTTAAATGGTATATAGTGGATAGGGTTAATTAAACAGCCTTAATGAAAACAGTTATAAGCGAAATTTGCAAATATGTATATTTAACTTCGTTTTTCCGTCAGGCAAAGAGAAAAATGTTTTTAATCTCAAAACATTTATCAACTTTATTTGTATCATTCACAGTAAAAAAACAAATAATTTATCAATTTATCTTCAAAGGACTTTTGTTTCATTTTAAAACTTTATGCTTCTTTTAAAATCAGGCTTTTAAAATAATATTTTATTTCTATCTTATAAAGCAGTATACATACAGGTACAGGGGTTGGACAAAATAATATGAACACCTTGATAAATGGCGGTTTTTATTCTTAATATGGAGTTGGTCCTCCTTTAGCGGCAATAACAGCTGCAATGTGTCGGGGAATTGATTCATACAGCTTTTGGACAGTGGCTAGAGGAATCCTGAGCCATTCTTCGAGCAAACCCTGCTCCAGTTCCTCCAAAGACGCGGCGGTGGGAATCGGCTTCTGACCTGCTGCTCCAAATGACACCACAGATGCTCGATAATGTTAAGATCCGGGGATTGTGGAGGCCAATCCAAGCGTTCTACTTCACTAACATGCTCTTCAAACCAGTTTTTAACGACCCCAGCGGTGTGGATTGATGCATTATCATCCTGGAAGACGGCGCCGCCATTGGGAAACAGCGTTTGGACCATGGGATGGACCTGGTCAGCCAATATTGACAGATAGACCTGGGCGTTAACCCTACCATGCAGTACTACAGCTGGGCCAAGAGTATTCCACGATATTGCTGCCCAAACCATCACAGATCCGCCTCCATGCTTAACGGTTGGGGTCAGGCAGTCGGGGTCAGACAGTCGGGGTCATAAGCATCTTTAGGCTGTCTCCAGACGTAAACTCGACCGGAACATGGAAATAGCGTAAAGGAGGATTCGTCGGAGTAGACTACATTCTTCCACCAGTCCATTGACCAATTCTTATGGTCATTACACCATTTTCTGCGCCGCTCAATGTTGATGTGCGAAAGGAAGGGTTTGGCAATTGCAGCCCTCCCATGGTATCCAGCTCCATGGAGCTCGCGACGTACAGTTCTGGTCGATACCGGGCTTGCAAGATGCTGGTTAAGCTCTGCAGTCACTTTTGGAGTTGTGGTCTTATGGTTCTTTGTCACATGCGCTTTAGCACCCGGCGGTCTCGATCACACAGCTTCTTCTGCGTCCACTATTGCATTTGTCGGTGCTTGTCTTTCCATGGTTTTGGTATGCAGACATGACCATAGAGACAGTTCCTCTGGATACATTGAACATCTGAGCGGTTTTCGTCACCGATGCACGAGCTATCCGCGCTCCGACAATTTGCCCTCTTTGGAAGTCTGACAGGTCTTTCATAACTGCTAATTCATAATTCACTCAGATCTGTAAAAACAACGTGAGGGTTATAACATGACGTATACACTCTCTGTTACGCATTAAATAGGTTGCCAGTCATTTGACCGTTTACTTTGTGTCTGAGCAGTCCGTAAAGATAACCGGTGAAACGGCGGTGGTTCATATTATTTTGTCTAACCCCTGTATATACTCTATATTAGGGTAGTCCATAATTTCACTTTTTAAAATTTTAATGGTCCAACGGGCTAATGTTGTGGGTATTGGTGCAAGAAACAACATGTTTACCAGTTTTTGGAGTTCCGGTAATATCAGACCCCCCACCCCACCTCCAATTTATGGACCTAAAAATTTGACTGAGAAAACGTAAGTTTTCCGCTTCTTTGAGAATAAACATATGACTATATTATTTTTTCTTGGTAATAATAATTATTTTTAATTAATTATATATTCTAGGGTGTTACCGCCACCCTGAAGCATCATCCAAGGCAGCTTCGTGGCGATGGGCTCGAAATTAGACCAGCTTATCAAGCCAGCTACAGTATATTTCGAGTGGGAACAACCTGATTCCAGGTCCCCATCGTTTTTTTTTTTTGCATTTATTTTTAAAAAAAATGAATTCCTTTTACAATGATTAAAAAATTATACCAAAGTTTAATTAAAAAGATAAATACTTCTGCATAACATTACACAATAAACGCTCACTTAACATAATTATACATTTCAGCCAAAGATTTTTTCTTGAAGTCTGGAAGAAGGCGTCGATGTTGCTCTATAACTTTTACCAGAAATTGTTTTTGTGATTCATCATTAACAATTCTGTCTTTGAAATCTTCAATCAGCTTGATTGCTCTCTCGGCAGGATCATTCACAACTCATATTTTGGACAAAGTTCTCCATAACTTGGAAAGATTTGCAATTTTTCCAAGAAGTAACAGGTTCATTTAGCCAGTCACCACTAGTACCCAAGCATTGGAAAACAATTGAAGAACCCTTACCAACTAACTGACACAGCTTAGTTGTATTTGTTAGTTTAGGGAAGATTGGCTGACCTTTGGGAGGAGGGTGTTGCGGGTTGATTTGACAGATTTTCTTCATTGACTTTTCAATCAGACTTTTTTCTGCATCTGAAATTTGCCGAAAAAACAAAGCAAGTGGTACTAGTTCCTCAGTCAGATACCATAGCTGACCATTTAATCCCTTAAGAGCACTGGATGCTACATCGTGATCATAATTTTTATATTCAATGAGTTAATTAAAAAGATTTAAATCGTTGACAGGTGCATCACAGGCGACGGAAGCAAGCAACCAAGGTTTTATATAGTAGAGGCAGTTGAATATGCACATTCTCTCTAGTTTTGCTATCATAGTTGTAGTTTTCAATATTAATTTACCGTCCCAGTGAACAATGCAATGCTCTGGAGGATTGAATGATGCCGTAAGTTGTTTTGCACTAGATGCTCTTGTATTTTTACATGAACGTTTAGAAGTAGACTTTGACAGGCTCTTGTCATGTATATTTATATTTAATTCTGAGGCAACTGCTGCAGCGTAAACTGTTCTTTGGCTATGCGAGAGGTTCAGCCTATCAGCCGTGTCAGAAACCATTTGAGAATCGAAAATGTGAATTCTTTTTTTAGGATTTCTTTGAGCCGAAGGTTGAAAGTCGGAATCATTTGAGTCATTACTTGATTCATCATTATCTATAGGAATGTCATCATCAGGTGGGATATTCATTTGTTCACCACTGGGTCCTGCATCCATGTCTGCTAAGAGTTTTCCTTTTCTCTTTACGTCATGTCGAATTCTTTGGTTTCGTCTTTCTGTCCGAGTTACATAAGACTTATCAAGGCTGGAGACGTACATATTCCGAATAGTTATTTGATCTTCAAGGAATTTTATATCTTCGCTTTTGTTTCTTGTTGTTCTCATTCTGTCTTTCATTATTGTTTCAATAGCATCTGCTGCCGATATATCCAATAGCATATCTAATTTTTTAAAAAATATCCTTTTTATCTTCGAAAGTATTCCTGTTTTTGTGTTTTTTCAGTGTTTCATACTCATTAACTAAAGTCAGAATCTTTTCTTTTGGTCTTCTGCTTTTGGAAATATCTTGCGTTTTAATGCCAGCTAAGTCCCAGAATTTTTTAACTTTATTAAGTACAACTGTTGCAGCCTCTTCTTTATTGTTCATAACCATATCATTTCTTTTTAAATGATATAAATGCTGAAGTGCATCTGATTGGGATGGTAGCTGGAATAGTCCTGTAGGAATCAGTTCATCTTTAAGATTACCAATAATTAGATCATAACTGCTTTTTCTTAACTTTATATTTAATTTCTTAGGAGTAGCCATGATATTCATTTAAAATGAGATTAGAATCAACCAAGTGAAAAATGCATCATATACTATATACATCATTGGATATCTGAAAAACATAAAATATTGGCTTAATCAGCTGTTATAGAACATTTCTATGTATACTATTATGAATAAATAATCAATTTATACACCAAAATGTGCAAAGTTGATTTCTGAATAAATTGATATGCAATATGTATGCTTTTATTTAAGATTAAATATGATTAATCTTAAAAAAATGCTTAAAAGATGTCGTTTTTACTCAGTTTTTTACTATGCAATATAAATTGGGGGTGGGGGGGTCTGATATTACCGGAACTCCAAAAACTGATAACCATGTTGTTTCTTGCACCAATGCCCATAACATTAGCATGTTCGACCATTAAAAATTTTAAAAAGTGAACTTATGGACCACCCTACTGTATATATAGTGTATATATATATATATATATATATATATAATATACACACACACACACACACACACACACTGTGTAATGTGTATATATATATATATATATATATATATATATATATATATATATATAATGTGTTTGTGTGTGTGTGTGAAAAAGAGAGAGAGAGAGAGAGAGAGAGAGAGAGAGATTATGAAATGAGAAACTAATACAATATAATAAATATAAATTATTACCCTTATTTATATGCAAAGACACTCTGATTACAACCTGTAATAGCAACTTGAGACTCGGATTACAACCTGTAATAGCAACTTGACACTCAGATTACAACCTGTAAATCAAGAAAAAAACTTCATTAATTAAGCAAAAAAATGCAAAAAATGCGTTATTTTATCTCTTTCGGTTTTATTATAATAAAATTTTAAAACTGGAACAGGACTTTGTAGACACCCTGTATATGCGGATTTCTTATCACTCTCGAAAGTGTTATTGGGGACACATGTTTTATATGAACTTTAACTACCAAATAAATATTCCATATAACAGTAGAACCTATTGAAGCGATTAGGATGACATCAACATTTCCTCGACAAAAATTCTCTCGACAAGGTTTTTTAGGGTTTAGATTAGGTCTAGTTATGTTATGTTAGCATAGGTTAGGTTAGGCTGTGTTTTGCTATGTTAAGTGGACATACAGAAATTGCATCGACACTCAACTAACCTAAATTAACTTAACCAAGCCTTATCTAACCTAATTTAACTTAATCGAACCTAACCTAACTTAACCTAACGTAATCTAACCTACCCCAATTTAGCCTAAACGAGACTAAACGAGACAGAGATAAAGTTTTGGAGATTTTTTTGGTTTAAACAAACAATCAATCTTCTTTGAATAATTAAAAAATAAATAATTTTTATATTAAATAAAATATTTTGTTAGTGAATTTTTTTTGTGTTTAAAAATTATTGTTTTTAATTAATTTGTTTTGTTTATTTATTAAAAGCGAATCATTTATTTAACATTAATTACTGAACATTTTAATACAAAACAAAGTTTAACTCAATTCAGAAAATTATTGATTTAATTTATTTATTTGAAAAAATTAAATTAAACATTGTTTGTAATTAATTTTTTTAATTATTTATATTCAAATTTACCACATGAAGCCTGGTGAAGCCAAATTTCCCGAATTTTTATTTTATAATTAAATTTTTTTATTTAATTCTTTAACTTAACATATTAAACTGCGCAAATTATACATACGAAAAAATATATATTATAAATTTTTATACCTTTACCGGATACAAACTGCTCTCCCCTGAAATATCCATTACGCAACATCTATGTATTCTTCTTGATAAGCCATTCGGAATGGTGACTTTATTTGACAGATTTAGTATTTATCGTCTTTCTCTACATTACACTTTCTTAAATTAAATATTTCAGGTGAAAATCTTTATACTTATATTTAAAAACTTTATATTGGAAACAAGATACAATTTTGAAAAAAGTATTAACATTAAATTATAAAAAGTTAAAATTTTGTATGAAAACTTAATCACGTTTTTCTATTGCAATACTGTAAAATTTCTGGTTTAAAAATATTTATTTTTAGAATGAACGTATTTATATTTGCATTAGAAATTTTGAGCAAGTGTAGTTTACGTCCCCCTGTGATGCCTAGTTTACTTTACGTTCCCCAACTTTGACCTAGTGTAGTTTGCGTCCCCTTTTGCGTCAGGGGGACGTAAACTACACTTGGATCACTTGAAGATCAGGGCCCCCAGCCTTCTTTAGTTAGGTCTATAAGGCGAACTAACGAAAATATCACAACCTAACCTAACCAAACGTCAAGGGCGTACAGTTGACCTAACGATTGGTTAGGATAGGTCGTGATATTTTCGTTAGTTAGCCTTATAAGGCTAACTAAAGTAGACTGGAGGCCCTGATCTTCAGGTGATCCCTAAACTTGCTCCGAAATTTTTTCAAGTTAATTTTTTATTCCAAAATTGCATTTTGCCTAATATAGCTAAAATATTGTGATTTTAAACAAATAAACATATATAAGAAATGTTTTACTCCTACATTTTTCTTATATAAAACTCGCTGTAGCTTAAATTCAACCTAACTAAGCCCATCCTAATTTAACTTCTGTTAACTTAACCAAATCTAACTTGATCAAACACTAATTTTTTTTTTAATAAAATACCTTATCAACAAAATGTCGTCACCCCGATGGTAGGTGTAGGTTCGATTATTAGAGTGTCGCTGAAATTTTGTATCAACGAAACGTGCGCGTGTAGTCTCAAATAGACCCCTTATTTAAGCAACTGGCTAGTCGTCTGCTAACTTCGGCTTACTACACGGGTACGAGATTGCTTAGTAACATAATATAGAAATTTTGTCAGCTGTTCAAAATATAGAGTGAGCTAGTGGTTATAATTCGTATATTATTGTACGGACAATAATACCCCCCCCTAAAAATAAATAAATAATAAGTTACTAAAGTTTTTATGGTCTCATTCATTTAACTCTCGAAACACAAAAATATATATTTTATCATATAGTTACCGAAATATTTATTTTTAAAAATTGGCATTTTGTATTATCATTCAGTTAATAATATAGCACAAGCTATATATATAATATATATATTATATATATATTATATATATATATATATATATATATAAAGAAATTATAAAAATTTAATTTATTTCCATTAAAATTTCCATTAGTTAAGGAAATTTCTACGAAATTATATTTTAAATGTCTCTTCCACTAAACTGTAAGTAAACGACCACACAAAGAAAAAACTTGTCCCTGCGAAAACTTAGTAACGCGTGCTTATATAACCTTGTTTTTGAAACGATTTTACAAATCTTTAATGAACTTGATTATAAACTCGGGAACTTATAAGCAAATTTCTTGCTTATAGTCCGTTGCCCGATGCCCATAAGGGCCTTTCGTTCAGTTTTTTTGTTTTTTTTTTGTTGACCTTTCGGGAACGCTTATAATTTTTTTATAATAAAGTAAACGGTAATTAATAAACCAAAATTTATATACTTTCTAAATTTATCTTTCGATTTAATTTTTAGTTAATATCATGAAATTTTCTCGTTCTGTTTCACTATAAACAGTTCTAATAAGTTCTAGAATCTTGTCAACGGAATTGACAGGTCTGTTTATACAGGGTGTCCCATAAGTCCGGTCTCATAAGAAAATTTGGTGCTACTGTAGTATGCGGTCTACCTACGATTCGGCGGTCTACCTTTTAATTATAGCTTCTTATCTTGTTTACTAATTGTTTGTTTACATCCCATTGTCAATCGCCCTTGACGATTGGTTAGGTTTAGTCATGATATTTTCGTTAGTTTTAACGAAAATATCATGA
Organism: Bathynomus jamesi; assembly: GCA_023014485.1. Lineage (NCBI taxonomy): Eukaryota > Metazoa > Arthropoda > Malacostraca > Isopoda > Cirolanidae > Bathynomus > Bathynomus jamesi. Next base: position 526,778 of record JAJOZX010002188.1, read on the forward strand.
TTAAACCTAACCAATCGTAGGTAGACCGCATACTACAGTAGCACCGAAAATTTACTTCAAATTAAATTTACAAACGCAATACGTTAGAATTAAAACAAATGTTGAAGTTGATGTCTTGTTTTGGGATCTTTTTGGGATCACCTGAAGACCAGGGCTCCCAGCCTTCTCTAGTTAGCCTTATAAGGCTAACTAACGAAAATATCACGACCTAACCTAACCAGTCGTTAGGTCAACTGTACGCCCTTGACGATTGTTAGGTTAGGTGGTGATATTTTCGTTAGTTAGCCTTATAAAGCTAACTAAGGAAGGCTGGGGGCCCTAATCTTCAGGTGATCCCCTGTTTGTTTTGTTGCAGGTAGAATAATACGCAATGTCTAATATGAAAGTGAGTTACACTCTTCTACGTGCAACTAGAAAAAGGTCCAAAAACAAGACATTATTTTGAACATTTGTTTTATTTCTAATGTACTACTTTTGTAAATTTAATTTAAAATACATTTTTCTATGAGACCGGACTTGTGGGACACCCTGTATATTTAACAGTGTCATTTTATGCTTTGTTAAGAGATTAATATAATATAGATTTTAAAGAAAGAAAAAGCAAGAAATAATGTGAGGTAAGTTTAATTTTAAAATGTTAAAACTGCGATTTGATGAATTTTCACTAAGTCATGTTAATATTACGATATGTTTGATTATTCAGGTACGGTTTACAGTAGTGTGATTATGAATACTCAAACAACCATATACTGTATAGCATTCTTTGCAAATAACCCTAGAAAAGCCAACAGTAATGGCTGTTCTTCCTACACAGTTTTCTACCCTTCATTTTACCTTTCAAAAGATAGCTAGTTATAGCGAGATAATGAGAATGATCTAACTAACAAAACAATAACTTCAAAATAGCAATAAGAGCAGTGATTGTAAACAGTCTGGTAATGAGTCACATATCCTACTGTCTTCTCACTGAATGTAGATATTCCTCAACTTACTAAAAGAAGTTCAAAAAGCGCAAATTTTTACAACCAAAGTGGTATGGGCATGGATACGGAAAGAAAAACGGACATGCAACTCCTTTTAGAGGAAAGTTGATATCTGCACATTTGTATACAAAAGTTACGTACAACTATCGTCCTCACTGGGTGTTACAGTTTCCTTCCAACCATCAACGTCATTCTGACATGAATCTCAGAAATAACGACGACTGCACTCAAGCATGAGACGATTTCACGCGTGCTGGTAGAATGGCAGTGTCAGAAGTCGCTCCTTCGCTATGGAATAAATTTCCAACCAAATCAAACAAACATCATCGCATTCCAGTTTTAAATACCGCATAAAAATCTATGTCGGTAATCTTAGCAACGCATCAGGCAAAGACATTTCTGAATTAAAAAACCACAACAGTTCGATCTTTAGTCTCGATGTTGCATAATCTTCGTCTGTCGTGTAACCAGTTCAGTGATACGTTATAATTTAAAAGCATATTTATATGTATGCATAAACACATATGTATTTATTATATACTGTATGTGTATGTATATGTACAGTATTTAGTAATGGGTACGCAGAGTATATGATATATAGATATGTAATTTTTATTGAAAATGAATATTATTTAATTTCTAAACTTAAGCTTGCATAATCTTCATTTAATTTTATAATAAACTTACAATATTTTTAAATAGTATTACACTTATCTAATATTTCCCTACAAATTCCACTACGATTTTCATATAATATTTATGCCGATTAATAGATGCTTATGTTTTATTCTTTTATGAGTTCATCAATTTAAGATGCTTATCTTCATTCTTTTATGATCATCTCATGAATAACTTCATAATAGTAATAATGCCTTCAGCTTTTTGAAGAATAAAGGATATTTGTTTTCTTGTTTGTTTGTTTGTTTAATACTTTTATTGCTTCATTTTAAATTGATGCATGGTAGATATAGGTATAAGTATATTTTTTATGTAGAAAGGAGGGTCCAAGGTCAGCAAAAATTCCCCCTTTATAAGAGAGAGAGAGAGAGAGAGAGAGAGAGAGAGAGAGAGAGAGCGCTAAAATCAAGGTCTCCGAGGCTCACGATGCCTTTTTCTTATATATAAATTTTGAAAAGACTGTGTAGTGTGTAAAATGCATGTACAGTATGTGTAGTGAAGAATAGAGGGAGAAGCGTGTGTTTGAACGCATGCTGGACTGGTCATAGGATAGGTGAAACAGAAAATGATCAGCTAAAGAGGACAGTGACAGGAGACACCCCCCCCCCCCCCAGGAGTACTTCCCTGGTCGATTGGTGTTTACAATCTCCTCCTTAAACTTCTACATTGTTTCTCTTCGCCATCACTTTCTGTATTTTATATCCGAGCTGTCTGCCTTCTCACTACTGTACATCTCATCTGGAAAATAAGATTTTTGATAATGTGTATATGTATAGATATAGAGATGAAAATTTTAGCAGGTATAGATATAAAGAAATTTTAAACAGGTATAATTATATAGGGTGATCGAAAAGTGTCTCCGCAGTAGTAATAAGATATTTACTTTATTGAAGTTAGATATTTTAATGAAAATTGTACGATATCGTGAAATCTTTAACAAAATATTGGCGAAGTCTAGACTAGTCTAAGCTAAGTCTTGCTACGTTACTTACTCTAAACAGGTAACAATGATATGTCATTACATTTATAGAATTCTTATATCTTCTTATGTAAAATTTCAATAAAGTAAATATCTTATTACTACTGCGGAGAGACTTTTCGATCACCCTGTAGAAATGAGCTTCGAATGCATTCTCTGGCCAGATCACATCCGAACGCTGAGTATACGAGAACAAATCAAGAAATAGATAATAGGAAAACATCTGTATAGGAAATTAGTACCATACAGTATGAATCATTGTGGGGGGGTTTTATGCAGGAAGGAGGGGCCAAGGGCAAATGCCAGCAAAAGCGCCCCTCCCACAGAAGAAGAAGAAGAGAGCCAAAATCAAGGTCCGAAATCTTTAAGATGCCTAGACACTCTACGTTTGAAGGAGGAAAGATGGATTGAGAAAGATTGTTCCAGAGTTGACCAGTTGAGTAGAAAGACTGAAAATACCGATTAACTGAGTGTGGATGAAGAAACCGCGGAGGCACTACAGCACACCTAACCTTAGAAGCTGTTTTAGAAAGAGAGTATATATGATCTTTCCCGGAAAGATCACGATAAAAGGAAACGCCAAGAATGTTAAGAGAAGAGGAAGGGTTGAGTTTTATATTGTTGAAGGTAAGGGGATAGTCGTGTGGAAGATTGTGACGAGTAGACAGATGGAGGAACTGAGTTTTTGAGGCATTGAAAATCACAAGGTTTTCTCTGCACCAATCAGAGATAGCAGAAAGATCAGAGATCAGGTGCTCCATAGCCGTACTACGCGAATCATTGAGTGACTGTTGAGAGGGACGCTTTGGGAAGCGGGTGGAGAAATGAAGAGTGGAATCATCGGCATAGAAGTGAATAGGACAAGTGCGAATTAAAAGATCATCAATATCATAAATAAAAGGAAAAGAGTGGTGGCAGGACAGAACCCTGAGGAACGCCACTGTTATTAGCTTTAGGAGAAGAACAGTGGCCATCTACAACTGCAGCTATAGATCGGCCAGAAAGGAAATTAGAGATGAAGGCACAGATAGAAGGATAGAAACCGAAGGAGGGCAGTTTCGAAATTAAAGATTTGTGCCAGACTCTCTCAAAAGCTTTTGATATGCCTAGCGCAATAGCAAAAGTTTCACCGAAATCCCGAAAGGAAAATAACCAAGAGTCAGAGAGATATGCAATAAGATCGCCAGTAGAGCGTCCCTTACGGAATACTGATGATCTGAAAGAAGATTGTGAGAAGAAAGGTGTTTAAGAATCTTCCTATTAAGGATAGATTAAAAAACTTCAGAAAGGCAAGAAATCAAAGCAATTGGACGATAGTTGGAAGGTTGAGAGGGGGTCACCCTTCTTTGGGATAGGCTGAATGAAAGCGAACTTCCAGCAGGAACGAAAAGTACCAGATGAGAGACAAAGACGAAAGAGTTTGCCTCGGCAGGGTGTCAGCACAGAAGCACAGTTCTTACGAACAACAGGACGAACACCATCAGGACCTTACGCCTTCCTAGAGTTGAGCCCAGATAGGGCAGAAAGAACATCTTTAGAAGAGATTCTAATTTCAGACATAATAAAGTCAGAGTGGGGAGGAGATGGAGGAACAGCACCGGAATCGTCCAGGGTTGAATTGTAAGCGAAAGTTTGAGCGAAGAGCTCAGCTTTGTCAGGAGAAGAGACGGCAACTGTGCCGTCGGAATGGAAAAGAGGAAGGAAAAAAGAGGAAGTAAAGCTGTTGAAGAGGTTCTTAGCTAGGTGCGAGAAAGAGGGAGAAGAATTAGAATTGGATAGATTTTCACATTTTTGTCGAATGAAGGAATTTTGGCGAGTCGGAGAACAGATTTTGCACGATTCCGGGCAAAAATAGATGATGAGAGTCAGGAGTTGGATGGCGACGGTACCTTCTGAAAGCCTCCTTTCTCTTGTGGATAGCATTAGAACAAGTAAAATTAAACCAAGGTTTTTTTGCATTAGTGGTAGGAATAGAATATGGAATGTACGCCTCCATGCCCGAGAGAATTACCTCTGTGATGTGCTCAGCATACCCAGAAGGGCCCCAGCCACGGAAGCAATAATCATTCCATGGGAAATCAGAGAAGTACTGCCTAAGGGCCTCCCAATCAGCGGCGCCGAAGTGCCAAAGGCGCCTCCTCTTAGGAGGATCCAAAGGCCGAATTAAAGCGATAGGACAGGAAACAGATATAAGATTGTGATCGGAGGAGCCCAACCGAGAGAAAGTTTGACAGAGTAAGAAGAAGGATGAGAGGTAAGAAATAAATCCAAAATGTTGGGCTTATCTCCAAGGCGATCGGGGATACGAGTAGGGTGCTGTACAATCTGCTCTAGATCCTTCATTTAGGATAGAAAAGTTGTAAGCTAGTTCACTAGGGATGTCAGTGAAATGGGAGGAAAGCCAAAGGTGGTGATGAACAGTGAAATCTCTTAAAATGGAGATTTCAGCAAAGGGAGAGCGGGAAAGAATGTATTCCACTTGGGAAGTGGGGTAGTCAAAGAATTTTGGATAATCAGTAGAATTAGGAGAAAGATAAACAGCGCAGATGTATTGAGTTTGAGATTGGCATGTAAGCCGTAGCCAGAGGGTATAGAATTCGGAAGATTCGAGTTCGGGAATACGAGAACAAGTTAGGTCATTGCGTACATATACGCAACATCCACCTTTGGAGTGAAATTGAGTATAGAAAAAGTAAGAGGGTACAAAAAAGAGGATGCTGTCAGTCGTCCCAGACACCTGAGTTTCAGTGAGGAAAAGAAGATGAGGTTTAGAGGAGGAGAGTGGTGTTCAACAGATTAAAAATTTGAGAAAAGGCCACGAATGTTGCAGAAGTTTAAGAAAAGTGAATCGGACAAACACTGGAGTTTCCAGAAATATTTTTACTCAAAATAATATATATTCATATCCACTATTAAAATATTCACTATTAAAAATTTTATAGATTAACAAGATTTTTCCGAAAGTTCAATGCTCTTTCCTTATATACGAGTAGATTCATACTTATTTGAGTTTTATCAATAAAAACATCGAAGAAACATTCCATTTTGTTATGTTTGATATTTACTTGTTGTTTATTTTCTTTAATCAGATGTGATTCCTCCATTTGTTATCTCCTCCATTTGTTATCTCGTTTTTTTATGGTCTTATTTTCAAATGTTCGTGAATTTTGCTCGGTTTATACTTGTGCTGAAGTGCCCTGAGGTTCGGTGTGTTTGTGGTGTAGCCAATGTAAGAAGAGTTACATCCTTCTTCGGAAGAAGGATGTAATTCCTCTTACACTGGAAAATGTTTCTGTAGAAATTTTTCGAATAACATTTATGCGTTCTTCTAGATCGGACAAATTTCGGAACTTTATTGCTTGAACTTTAGATTTCACACAACCCTACAGAAATAAGTCCATTTGTGTCAGGTTCACGGGCGTCATGCAAAAAAAAATTGGGGGTGCCAACTACGGCACTACGTCCTTTATAATTTTCGGGTTTAATTTTTACTTTCGGGGGGATGCAGCCCTACCACCCCAAGTGATATCTGCATTTGGTTGCCAGCTTGGCGATTTATCTCCAATTTGGCGAATTTCAACTTTATTGGCGATGGAAAAACTGCGATTGGCGATAGCATGTCCAAAATTTGCGCATCCGAGATGACATTTTCTTTGACACTTATCACTTCATTGAAAAAGATATGTAAATTATTTGTAACGATATCGACGTCGAACTTACTGCCGACCAATTTTGCCCCAATCCCCCTGTATCCGCCGCCCTAGGCCGCGGCCTAGGTGTGCCTAGTGGGTGCGTCAGTCCTGACCTAATATAGCTAGAATCTAGAAAATTGCGAAACTAGTCACTGATTGGTAAGAGGCTGTTAAATTCCAAAAGTTAGTGAACAATTGATGAAAAAAGTTTTCAGTGTAGGTCAGTCAGCAAATGCTGACTAATTACTGAGCTAATAGAAAATTACCATCATATACACTGCATTATTTTTATTCTTTGTGTGGCCGGTATATACAGTGTGTCCAAGAAGTCCCTGGCAATTCGACAAAGTATGCACCCAAACATAGAATTGCCAGGGACTTCCTGGACGCACTGATAACCTAACCGAATTGCACATGAAGCATGACGCTACTGTCAGATTAGGTGCCGGTACCAAGGGGTTGGCCCGCGTCTGCCAATCCACCAATTAAGAAAGTGATGATTTAATAACTGTCGGGTCTCAAGTGCGAAATGACATGGGCCAACCTCTATCCTGTTAAAAATAATTTCATTGAGGCCATAAGATTAACTGTGACAAGGCAAATTGCTGGAACATTTCATAAAATTTCTCCCATTGATCTTTGTTATTTGCTTATCTCTCTCTCTCTCTCTCTCTTCTCTCTCTCTCTCTCTCTCTCCCCAGAAAAAGGCCCGATAAAGTGTTTGATTGATAGTACAACAGATTTGGGATTTTCAGCTTCCCAGATGAGGCAATTATGTCTGTTAACTCTCTCAAACATAAAAAGTTGTTTCATCGCTAAATCAGATGCTGTCCTAAACAATGAATCCCACATTAAATGGTAAAGCAGGGTCTTGCACATTTCCACCTTTTGATCCAATCACGTAATTCTTGCAGAATCTGGATTTTGTATGGTTTCATTTTAGCGCCCTCTTTAAACATTTATTGAATGGTAAAGTAACTTACAGTATGTCTGATTCCAAAGCTGCAGTCTGATGGAGTTAGTCTGACTAGCGGAAAACATTTTCTCGACACTCGGTGGTTTTCTGTTATTCAAGCTGACTAGAAGTCCACTGCCAGGTTTCTCCATGGTCGAACTGGTTTCTTGAAAGTTTTAATGTATGTTATATATGGTTCTGTTATCCGGAGTATGGTGGACATTGAAATAACTTCAGAGTTCGCTTTGCACGAGTGTCACTGAGCTAAGAATATGTATCCAAAGGAAAGCTCGTCCCCGAAAACTCGGTCCCGGCAAACTCGGTCCCGAAAATTCGGTCCCAGAAAACTCAGGCCCAGGAATACTCGGTCCCAAGAAAATTCGGTCTCAGAAAACTCGGTCCTAGAAAATTTGGTCCCAAGATAACTCCGGATAACAGAAACATGTCCCACTACTTCGCTTTCAAAAGACTGATTCTGATTGCGCAGTTTCCGCTTCCTGAACAAATATAAGAGAAAACAATTAACATGGATTTTTTTAATCACTCTGTATATAAGTAACATGATCAATACATTATGTATAACTGTTCAAATATTAGTAATTCTTGTGAATGCCACGATAAGAGAGCATGAAACCTGACAGACATTCACTGAAGAAGAGATTGTAGGCGCTCACTGGGATGTATGCCATTTTCCAGAGGTGTTAGAGACTCGTTGGTTTTCCTTTAATTGGAGACAACATCCATATGGAACTCGCATCTGGGCATTTTGATGAAAAACTACAGGTTTTTAGTTACGATCATATATGATGATTTTGTCAAGTTTAGTTAAATCTTATTTGCACACATCCATTTATAGACATGATTTAATTGCCTGTTCACTTCGTTCATTAGTAGGGCCCTGCGAAGCTTCGAGATTTGATTTGATTTCAAATCGGGAGAGAGGATTCGATTTGATTCGTTAGCTTGGGCTCCGATTCGATATTTTCGAATCTCCATTAAGTCCGGTAAACAACATCAGTGATGTTGTTTTGAAGAACACTTTCGTAAATAAACACTTTTCTTTTTACTTAGATTATAATTCAATCTATATACTGAGACCAATCTCTTGTGCAATAACACTTTTATCATACTTTAATACCATTGTTCCTCCTCATGATCAAATACTTAATACATTTTTAATAGAAGGATTTACTTTGTCTCTTGTTCTCAGGAAGATTTAATTAATTTTATGCTTATTACTAATTGTGTGTAGAAACACACATGTATGTGTACAGTTGATTCGATTCGAGACTCGATTCGATTTGAATTGTTTGGGTTGATTTGATTCGAAAAAAAATTATGATTCACAGGGCCCTATTCATTAGGTAATTGATATCGTGGTGTGTAGAAGTGAGTGTTGTATCATCTGCATATTGAATACAGTCTAATGATGTTGATCGATAAAAATCATTTACATGTATTAAGAAGAGTAAGAGTCCAAGGATTAATCCTTGTGGAACCTCATTTTCCAATATATAATATTCTGAGTAAATGACATTCCATCAGAATATTCTATATTGGAAAATGAGGTTCCACAAGGATCACTCCTTGGACCCTTACTCTTCTTAATACATGTAAATGATTTTTATGATCAACAACATTAGACTATGCAGATGATACAACACTCACTTTTACACACCACGATATCAATTACCTAATGAACGAAGTGAACAGGCAATTAGATCATGACTATAAATGGATGTGTGCTTATAAACTTTTACTAAACTTGACAAAATCATCATATATGATCGTAACTAAAAAACTGCAATCGTGCATACCCCATGAATAAATGAAGTTAAAGTTCTTGGCATCAAGTTAGATGAAAAATAAAATTTCAAAAGCCACGTACAACATCAAATTAAAAAAATCTAGATTTCTCTACATAATGTTTAAACTCAAAAAAACAATTCCCCAAAATGTCCTCCTCACACTGTACAGTATTACTCATTTATCCATCCCCACTTGCAATATGGAATCAAGCATGGGGTAGTACAAAGAATTATATACTGTATCCGCTAAAAGTAATCCATAAAAAATGTTTACGAACTCTCTTAGACAATGATGACAGACGATCTCATTTCTCTCCAATGTTCAGAAACTTAAATATTCTAAAACTAAATGACCTGTATAAACTTACTGTCGGTATCAGTACAGTATTTACAAAGTTGCTAATAATAGAAACTATGCTTCGTCCATTCACAGGGCGATTACCCACCATCATATCAACCATAATCATAATACAAGGCTTCTCGATGATTTCATACATAAACCAAGTTATTCCATGCAAACTGCAGGAAATACTCTCTCCTACAAAGGGGTAGATATCTGGAATGCTATACCCATAAACATCAGACAAGCATCATCACTAACATCGTTTCGCAACTCACTAAAGGAACCCTTTATAAACTCCTACTAATATGTATGTGTATATATACAATACAGTATATTGCAATTTGTAACTATTACTAAACAATGAAAATCACCTATTATATATGCAAAATTCACAATCTTAAATGGGTGCAATTATAAACCATATAAATTAGATGTTAAAAGTTTCCAATATATTACGACATAGTTATAATATGCCTCACTCATCTGTATCTTTGCAACTTTAAGATTGTATCATGATTTGTATTGTTCACCATTTTTCTTTTCTATTATTTCTATTGTTATTTCTATTATCATTTTCTATTATTTTAAAGATTATTTCAATTTTCATTTGTAATGACAGTCAACTAAATGCAACATTATTTTATTTTCCACAAATTCTATTTATATTTGACATTTTCCTATATCAAAATAGATATGAATCTCAAAGACTTTTGCCTGAAAAGCTGTCATGCTTCCCAACGGCATATTCAGCTAAGAATACTGTAATTAAACTACAAAAATTAAATGTTAATCCCAACATTGTGTAAACCAGTATGGACGTAATGTATATCTTATGTAATGTGTTCGTTCTGAATAAAGCTTATTATTATTATTATTATTATTAAAAATTTCAGGACTTTGACCTTCCCACTTTGTTCGTGTCTGCCCAGATACTACAGTTTCTATTTAGCACTTCAATGGTCTTTGAGCCGTTGTTGATTTGCTGAAATAGGAATTTTCTTCATTTCCATCCGAAACTCTGCTCGATAACGCGTGATATACCAAAATATATACTGAAAGATACTGAGATAATGTGATATTATGATCGTTACTCACAATTTCTTCATTCCCTTATTCCCTTATTAATAATTCCCTGCTTCATTGAAGTATCCCACACTACTGCGTCTTGCTGACACAATAAAGTTCATGACTTTGAATGGCGTGTATACACACAAAGTTACAGCTTGTATATCCAAAACGTTTTGGTGTTTCTCGCAAAGAGAGGTCTCTTTTTATTATTAATAATACAATCTTAAAACATCTTTTGGTTGTCTAAATGGTAACAAAGGACTATTACTGTACTTATAGTTTTCCTTACATTGCCACGTAAATTTTAAAGTACTATCGAAGGACACTAAAATCTATCAGATATTTCAAAAGGGAGGAATTTCTAAGTAGGTCTTTTGAAAGTCCTGTCCTTTATTTAAAACATGAATATATGCAGAGGATTCTTCAGATTATGAGGCTGATGTTGCTTATAAATAAACTTAAAAAACATTACATCATAGCCTATATTAAAATAAAGACTTCTTCATTCGTCACAATATTCTATGACTGAATCATTTAATTACTGTATAATTGCATCATTTATACCACACCATGTTTGTCAAGGATTGTTTTTGTGGCTGTTCTCCACGTTCTTTACAAAATAAAATAGTTACCTAAAAATATAAAAATTTCGAGTACAAACGTAACAATAGTATAACTTAATGTAGGGCCTACTAAATTAATGTAATATCGTAATTATCATGTGTCCTACAATAATTAGCAATTGCGTTTTAAAGTTTTTGAAATACACTAGCAAAGGAAGTAGCATATTCAGTGTTTAGATATAAATATTTTCTCTAAGCTTTGAATTTTTCATAAATCACTTGTCTCACCAAGTCCTGATGATCGTGAAGTGAGGTCAATGCAAGTGATGCGGTGTAAAAATTCTTAAACATATATTATTTGTTGGTGTAATACGTAAACTATGAATTGCCAATCGATTGTTATAGCTAAAACTAAAAGAAAAATCGACTGAATTTGCAGCAGCCTGGTTAAAGGACAGTTTCCTCTTATATCATGTAACTTGAAAAGAAAGGACAAAGTCCTTCGATATTTTCGAAGGACAATTAAACTTTTCCTTGAAATTTCAGAGGATTCTCACTCTCACATTTTTAAAGCGTATCACGCAACATAATATGAACTTAATTAATAGTAATCTTACCTTGCCACTCAAATTTATACAGTCTCCTTCTAATAGTGGAACCACGAAAAGATATTCCATGGTTCCATTGCACAGCTTCCTTTGTTTCTGGTCATGTCTGAGAAGCAATTCGCTAAGGACATGTCTTCAAATAATACGATCCAGCCTTTGAGTTGTTACTTTAGGGCGTCTTTGTCTCGCACCAGGAGTCAAACTATCATTTTTCTTGAACCGCTGCAGGGACCTTTGAACTGCTTCCCTGGATGCATTAAGTTCTGTTGTAGTTTCCCCTCTGGCTGCTGCCTGTTTGTAGAGAGTGGCTATATATTTATGCTCTAAGCTAACGCTTTAATTCAGTATTCTTTTGTGATATAATGTATTACCAAGCATTTTTTCTTAATACTTGAAACAGAAAGTGGATCATAAATCAATCTACGTTGAAATGACTCCGAATACAATACATTGATAATGATACTGAGAGAATAAATAATGTAACACTGTATATACATTATAAGGTATGCATGGAGGACCCACTGACACTCCCAACAGCGATAAATGTTGAATTCGAAATGTTAACAAGCCCATTTAAGGTGATCTATAACCTCACACAGAAAGTCTAGGGTTATGCACGGAGATTATTTCATAATAAAGTGTTCAGGCAAATGGTTGCGCTACTGCATCATTTATCTGACAAAAGAAACTTAGATGGACTCAGACTTTTGACTATATATATATATATATATATATATATATATATATATTTATTTATTTATTTATTTTTATATGTGTGCCTGTGTGTCTGTGTGTGTCACATGAGTGCAGTGTGCAAAGACAGTTCATTATAAAATCAAAAGCAAATAAATTTGATATATAGCGAAGGAAAATCATACCTATAGAGAGAAATTTAATGGAAATCTGAACATTATCATAAGAAAGAATTTCCAAAGCCAGCAATTTACATTCTATTAACCGTACTTTTATATGTGATTTCAGAGGCTAAAATTGTGTATATAATAACTGAGTAATGATGATAGGTTGTGTACAGAAAGAGAGATTATTGAATGTAATTGTGAATAGTTTGTTAAGAGATTTATCGCATCCTTTTCCTTCTATTGTAAGTGTTAATTTTGAATCGTATTAATTGTTTTTAGTGTTCAAATTTACCTTTAATGGAATATAAACATACGTATGTGATTATTTTAATATATCTAGTTGTCATGGTGACGTAGTTTTCCTTCACTACGGTTATAAATACTGATAATGATATATATTTATTTGGAGACTATAAAAAAAATTAAAAATAATAAGACAACATATATATATATATATATATATATATATATATATATATATATATATATATATATAAAGCGTTAAAAAATGACATTTCCTCATCATATCGAACCATAAAATCTAGAAGGTGTGCGTCCGTAACGAGTCAAATAAAGAATAAGGGACATTAACTATTAAATGAAAATTTTCCTTTTGTTTGCTTAACAAATGAGAGAGTTCCTCCGATGACGTATACTTAACACCAATTACTCGTCAGTGTTCGCATGCGAGGAGGTCGTAAGGATGCAATTCGCATCCTAATGGCGTCAACCGGCAAGCGCAATAGAAGAGAGAATTCCCTGCTTTGCTCCGTCCACACACGAGAGGGAACAGACTTTTCGGCCCTGATAGCTGTTCTCGAAAACCTGTTTAACGGATGGGGACGAAGTGTGTGTGTGGTGTGTGTGTGTGTGTGTGTGTGTGTGTGTGTGTGTGTGTGTGAGAGAGAGAGAGAGAGAGAGAGAGAGAGAGAGAGAGAGAAGTACCTGATAAAAGAAAAATGTACTGTAGAAAGAAAGATAGGAAAAATACTAGAATTTGAAATGAAAAATGGTGAACGAAAGAGATAAAAAATATAATCTTTGATAAAAACATGAAAATGAATGAAAATCAAATAATGAAAGAGAAACAACAATATATATATATATATATATATATATATATATATATATATATATATATATATATATATATATTCTATTTGAATAACAATAATGGTTGGAATTTGTATTTGAAATGAGAGCCAAACAAATGTTTAATTTGCGACAAAAATTGGAATTCTTCCAAGTCAGACCTCATAATAACAGATCGTGAATATGTTTATACATCATTATAACAATTAAATTTATACGTAAAACGAGCAGTCATAATACCGCTAATTTCAAATGTAAGCAAAACCTGATAAGAAATAACCAAAACAATACTGATTCTTTCTCTCTCTCTCTTATATATATATACTACAGTGTGTGTATGTGTATATATATATATATATATATATATAGAGAGAGAGAGAGAGAGAGAGAGAGAGAGAATCAATATTGTTTTGGTTAATATCTCTGCGTTTTCTTTGCGTTTAAAATTAGCGAGTATTTTATATATAATATATATATATATATATATATATATATATATATATATATATATATATATATATATATATATATAATTATATATATATATATTATATATATATATATATATATATATATATATATATATATATATATATATATATATATATATATATATATATAAATAAGTTTGAGAAGGTACTTTCATAATCACACACTTTTGAAACATAAATTTAAATAAAATTTATGACTTAAAAATTCTCATAAATCCAGCAATAAATATACAGTTTAAGGCTTCCATAAGTTACTAATTTATGACTCAATATGTGCGTCAAAAGTTTATATATATATATTTTTTAATTTTAGCTTTCAAATAAAGTTATAGCTTAGTTTTATGTTTTAATACCCTCGGGTTTCATTGTCTTCAGGTTGAAAAGGTGAAGTCATATGAAAGTAGTATATATATATATATATATATATATTTTTTTTATATATTTTTTTTTTAACCTACATATTGAGTCATAAATTAGCAACTGTACTCCAGTCACACTTTTGAGTTCTGCATGCAGTGCTACCAATTTTCGTTTTTGCTCTGTAGTAAAACGATTTTTATCAATCATGTCTGAAGGGTTAGTGAAATTTTTATTTACAAACAGTACTTTCTTGTTTTCAGCCAATATATTTTTCCAATCCCAATTTCCATCTCACCCGTAACAAAACCGTCATCATTTCGTGGCCCAGCCTGTATATAGACGAATTCATACGCCAAGGGTGGCGACCCCGTCGTGGCCCCGCCTCAGGAGGCGCTGAGCGGACTTCGTGGGAGCAGCGCACCCTTGAGGCAGAAGCGCTTTAAGGTAAATTTAAGGTAAATACAGAAAACGAGACTTTACAAACATTGAAGCCATACAAAGGACTTCTACGTTTAAGATAGGGGAAACGAAAGGTGAAGACTACTGATCTCGACTACAATCCCTGGAACTCTATTCTCTGGAAAGAAGACTTTGCGCGTTCATCTTTTACTTGAATGACTTCAATAATTCGTTTGGAATATTTTTATACAAGGCTTCGACATCTCTCGGTAGAAATTTTAGCCCACTCTTGCTGCGATTCATTCAGATTCGAAGGGTTTCTCTTGTGTGACAGCTTTTATCAAATCAAACCATAAATTCTTGATTAAAGTGAGATCTGGGCTTTGACAAGGTCTCTCGAGAAGCTTGAAATTCTTTTGTTGAAGCCATTTCATGGTGACCTTACTTTTATGTTTTGGATCTTGCTGCAATACTCAAATGTGACCCATTCGCAACTTCCGAACTGAAGGCATTATATTTTCTTTATAAATTTCCTGATATTTCTTCGAATTCAAGATTCTATTGATGACAACAAGCTTTCCTGCACAAGAAGTACTAAAGCATCCCCAAAGAAGCTAGCTACCACCACCATGTTTAACCATAGGAAGGATTTTTTCTTCCTCGAATGCATTTCGGTTCCGTCTGTCCAGAGAACTTTCTTCCAGAATGCAAATCATTCATTTTGATGATCCTTGGCGTACTTTAAACGAATTTCTTTGTGCGCTTTTCATAGCAGAGGTTTACTTCGTGCAATTCTTCCATGCAGACCATTCTTTCTCAATGTACGCCGTACAGTAGAGGGATA
>JAJOZX010002188.1:545000-552500 GCA_023014485.1 Bathynomus jamesi
AATAAACGTTATCATTTACTGTCCACCTACATTTGGTTCACCCTATATATATATATATATATATATATATATTATAGGGTGATTCAAAAAAATCAAAAAAAAATTTTTTAATTGTTCAACCTGTATTTTTGTTCCCTATGACAAGAAAGTAGTGTATGCCAAATTTGGTGAATTTTAAATAAAATTTACTATGTGCTACCAAGCGTCAAAGTTTCCCTCTTTTTCAATTTGTTTGTTTTTACAACTTATGATTTTGTTTAATTGTTTATATTTCAGAATTTTTAATTAATGGTTTATATACTAGCTTGCTTTTAATTGTTGCTTGGAACTCGTAATTTTGATACCAATTAATCGATTATGGAAGCTAGGCCTAACTCACCATCACCCAGTTGCTCATTTGGGAGAAGTTCTACAAGAAAAGAAACTGAAGTATGGCTAATTGGGCAGCCCTCTGCAGTACTAAAAACATCCGTATTACCACCAGAGAAGGAAATGATGGCCCTCTTCATGCACTACAGAAATATTAAAAAGCAAGACATTAGAGAATCATGCTGTTCTACTGCAGATGATGTGCTAGCAGTTTGGAAAAAAGCAGGAATACCAGCAAAACAAAGAATTCATGTAGTAGATAAAATTCAAGGAATACTGAAGGAATGGCAGCTGCTTAAGAAAAACAAAGCAAACAAATTAAAAAGATCACAAAATTTAAATAATAAAGAAGAAAAATGGAAAGATAAATTGGAAAACTTATTTGACATTGCTCATGAGAATGCTATGCAGCTTATAAAAATAGATGATGATAAGAAATTCTTGAAAATGCAACGTGAGAAAGGACGTCATGGAAAAATCTGTACCATTGATAAGGCTGTTGCTAAAAGAGAGCAAAGAGCAGCAGAAAAGCAACAACGTTATGAAAAGAGGAAAGCAGAAGAAGAGATCAAAAGAAAGAAGAGTGAAGAGGCTGTCATACTCACCAGTACATCATCAGAATCAGAATCAGAGGAGAGTAAAAGTGATGAATCTGGTTTCTGTGCTGCACAACCTTCAACATGGAAAAGTAAGGTTGGCAAACGTAGAAAATTGTTTGATGATAAATTATTAGGAAGTCTTGATGTTGCAAAATTGAGTGACAGAAATGCGTCTCTTTTTAATGCAAACAATCAGACATCGCTTGAATGGGACATCTGCGAACAAATAAAATGCATGTGTTTCAATACAACGGCAACCAATACTGGTCCTAGAAATGGTGCAGCTATTCTTCTAGAACAAAAATTCGACGACGATTTATTGTGGCTGGCATGTCGACACCATATATTTGAAATTATGCTGGAAGCTGTTGTTTCAAAGTCTTTATCACCATCTTCTGGCCCAGATATAGTCCTTTTTAAGAAGTTCAGAGAAAAATGGTCAAGCATTAATAAGGAGGACTACGAGACAGTATTATCAGATCCAGATATCTATGAAAATATTCATGACATCAAAGATGACATAATTATATTTGCAACAAATCAACTAGATACATTCCAACCAAGAGACGATTACCTAGAACTATTGCAGTTAACAATTATTTTTTTGGGAGGTGAACCAAAAGGTGGAATCAAATTTAAACATCCAGCGGGACTTCATCGAGCTAGGTGGATGGCCAAAATTACATATTCATTAAAAATTTTTATGTTCAAATCTCAGTTCAAAATTTCAGTAAAAGACAAAAAAGGACTAAAAGACATCTGTCTATTTGCTACTCGGTTATATGTAAAGGCATGGTTTACAGCTCCTGTGCCATCTTGCGCTCCTCGTCTTGCTCTGGAATTATTACAGAATCTTGTAGTCTACAAACAAATAAATGACACAATTGCATTTGTTGCTATTAAAAAACTGTTAGGTCACCTCTGGTACCTATCAGAAGAACTGGTAGCCTTGGCCTTTTATGATGATGAAGTGCCTACTGAAACGAAAAACAAAATTGTAAAGGCCTTGCAAAATACAACAGAAACTTTTCCTGCAAAGCGGGCTTTTCTAGATCCTGCACTTATTCCAACGAAGAAATTAGAAGATTTTGTCACATCAAATACTCAAAGATTCTTTACAATAACAGGATTTAGTTCAAAATTTTTACTCAAAGATGCTAAAGAATGGCATAATGATGAAGAGTATAACTCCGCTAAGAAATCTATCAAACAGTGGAAAGTCGTGAATGATATAGCGGAAAGAGGAGTAAAATTAATGGCTGAATATAATAAAACTAACACATGACGAAGATCAAAAACAATTCTTGCTACAAGTAGTGAAAAACTACAGGGCTGTTTACCCTGATAGAAAGAAAGAAACATTGATGAAGTAAGGACAGCTAATGTCTCAAATATCATGCTAGTTTAATTATGCATGCTTGTGGTTATGGTAGGACCTACGGGGGAGCTTTCCACATTAAAAAAAAGCAATGCGCCTTATACTGTACCCCCTGGGTGGTGTGGAAAAATTTGACAATTTGAGTCGTTCTGTCAATTTTTAATTGCTGGTAGCAACCCCTAAAAATTAAAAATTTGCTAAAATATTTTAGGATAGTTGTTTTTATGCTGAAATGAACCATTTAAAGGGTTGAACACATTAAAATATAAAAAAAATTTTTTTACCCCCATATTTCAATCACCCTAAATTATATATATATATATATATATATATATGGGATTGAACTCAGAGTGGTCCCCTGACATATATATATATATATATACAGTGGACCCACGCTTACCGATTGGTTCGTGTTACGATTAAATCGTGTTACGATCAAGCCTCATTGAGAATATATTGCCCGTGTAACAATTAATTTCCGTGTAACGATTTTTGAACGATCGCGCCAAATTCACGATGGAAGGAGATTCTCCTTCCAAACAATAATTTTCTCCTCCAACCCCACGACTACCACCATCGATTTTCATCCATGTTACACGCCACCAAACTAAGGTAAATAATTTTTTTATTTATTTCTTTATTTAATTATGTTTATTTAATTGTTTTTATTATTTATTTATAGCAAAATAAGTTATAATACATTTTTGGTGTTAAAATATCATGTATTGTTAAAATATCCTTTTAAACATGGAAAATTAGTGTTTTTAAGTCTTGCAAGAGTGTATTTCGAAAAATTTGCACCAATTAAGCCATTTACATGTTATAATGGGTTCGTGTAACGATTTTTTCGTGTACCGATGGTTTGTTTTGCACCAATTACGATCGTTAAACGGGGGTCCACTGTGTGTGTGTATATATATATATATATATATATATATATATATATATATATATATATAATATATATACATGTGTAGTGGTTAGCATCGCTGACTACGAATCCACCGACCCCGGGTTCGATTTCCGGCGAAAGCAGACGACGCGCAGCTTGCCCAGCTTTTCATCCTTCCAGAAAAAGTAGGTTGGTAGATAAATGGGTACCCTGGTGGCCTAGTGGTCAAGACGCTGGGCTGCTTATCTGTAGGTAGTGAGATCGAGGCCGGGAAAGGATTTTGTAATTTTTGACCACCCGTAGTGGGTCGTTGTTCGGATCCGGCAACGTCCGGACCCCCCCTCCCCCCCCTCAGTTTCTTGCAAGTGCCCTATTTAAATTATGTATATGCCTCTGAAAACAAATTTTGTTTTTGTAAATAGATTATGGTTATTTTATTTCATTAAAATTCTCTTTTGAATCTTTATTCGTATACATTGCACTTCCAAATTTGTAGTTGCAGTGGTTTTCATAGGTGCCCTTAGTACTAGTACAGCCATATCACTATTTTTATTTTCATCTTATTCTGATAGCAGGCCCGTAGTCAAGGGAGGTCGAACGCGCCCCCCTCCTCCGTTCGATACCCCCTTGACAAGAAAGGTCCACTTCTGTAACCATAGTTATAACTTATGATGTGATATTATAATATATAACATCATTTAGTAAATAAACACTCGTATTTTTTGGCATTTTCTTTTCAAACTTCACAAACTTCTCGAAGCTACTCTAAACCCCCTCCGCAGTGATTAGGTCGTTGCACCAAAAGATCTGCCTTTCTACAATTTCAACCCCCACCCCCTTCCATTGGGAAGTCCTGCCTACGGGACTAGATAGTTCTTTTAATTGGCAAGACATCTGTAATTGTTTGAAAAATATTCTGTGATAACTGTTGTACCCAAATTAGATTTTTATTTTGTATCATATGTGAATGAGACTGATCTAATAAAACACTACAATTGATCTTGAGACTGATCTAATAAAACAATACAATTGATCTTACACTCGCTCATTGATGGATGGTCTGTTTTAAGAAACAATTTTTAGTAATGTGCTCTTTTTATTTTAGGGGTGCCCTTGTTTTCGACGCACGGAACTTTTATCAGGTTTACCATATATATATATATATATATTTGTGCTGTGCTTTATTTATGCACTTTTAATATATACTTGTATTAAGTGAATGTTGTATTAGCAATGAATAGATATTTTGCTACATAATTATTGTTTATATGCCCAATAATGACGAGAGTAAAATGTTTAAAAAAAAAACTTCTTTGTTTACAAATTAAACTTTCCAATAATTTTGATATGAATGTAAATCGTTTGGCGTTGATGAGACCTCAACGCCTAAATTTTGATAAGGTAATCGTAAACTCAGAGATTTTGCAACCTTGAATTGACAGAATACCGAATCGGTGCTATTCCAGCGTGGTAGGTCGGACTATAGCTCATACCTGCGCTGAATTTCTATAGAAATAGAATCGCGGGTGGTCGATATTCTAACTGCGCGTGAGGGCTCTGTCATCATCACTTCTTCTCTCTCTCTCTCTCTCTCTCTCTCTCTCTCTCTCTCTCTCACTCTCTATCTATCTGAGCACTGTATCAAATTCTCATTATTTTTTAACTGCTGCTTAACTACAGAAAGAACTTTGGGCGTGTAATTTTGCTCAGGGAGGGAACACAAACTCTCAAATTATGGACAAAAATGGAGAGATTTTGTCCCTCGAAAGTGATTTATCAATTGAACGTATTGGCAAATTAAAATATTTTCTCTTTCTAAGGAGAAGGAAACCCAAGTATTAAAATCCTGCTAATGATACCTCCACTTCGCCTGTTCAAACAAGAGATTTTTAGACCGCTATATGAACGTAATCTATATATATATATATACACATACATATGTGTGTGTGTGTGTGTATGTGTGTGTGTGTGTGTAAATTCTTGAAGTTCGTGTGCTTAAAATCATGTACAATCAACGTGTACACACGTGCATATGTACAGTCCGTTTTGGACGCAAGGTTATTATCTTATTAGGAGTTTGACATGATCGTCCAAAGAATGTTCTAAAAAGAATTTAAATCGGGCATATGGAGATGAAATTACGGTAATTCTGAGTTCAAACGAATGTGACGTACTTGGGGTAACCTGTTATTTGTGTCACTTTGTTTCAGCCCACCTTTGGCGAGCCAATTTAGAGATAAAATAAAGCCATAGAAAGCGTACGTCTTGAGAATTTCCTCTTTACATTTATTACAGGAATGCTTCACTAGTGGTGAACCTCATTATAAACGTGGTCTTATTACAGACAGGGGAAGCGTATATTGTAAATAAATGAAAGAACAGATTTATGTGAACATTATGATGTTATAATCATATGCATACATATTCATTACTACATGATTCCTCTATGTATATGTTGGGTAGTAATAGTTTTAGTTTACAATATCTATCTATCTATCTATATATCTATAAATAAATAAATATATATATATATATATATATATATATATATATATATATATATATATAGTTGAAGGGAAGTTGTTTATGTTCTGCAATTGCTCTTACTTCCTAAATCTATTTATTGTATAATATGCAAATAACGAATATAATTACATATTGGTTACATATTACATATTGGTTATACAAACCACATTTGAAGACAAAATCTTTTAACTTTCTCCTTTCATAGCACGAGAATAAAGAGGTTGTTGTTGTTGTTGTTGTTGTTGTTGTTATTTTCGGGTTATTTAACCTCTTTCTTAACTAAATAAATTGAAACTTTATTTAACAGAGGCAAAACAGAGGCAATGACGATTTCACGGCTTTCGAGGCAACAGCTTTTGGGCGGTCGATTCCTTTTCGTTCGTTTGCTGGGTATGGCCCCCAGGCGATGGGTGGAAAATGTGTTTAGGTGGTGGGCCTTACGAGGAGATGAATTGGGTCTCTTAGAAACTAATTTAGTGGCTGGATAACCAGGCACCGCGCTAGCCGTTAGTAATTCATTTGATATAAGGAACATTTCGTTCATATTATATGGCTTCGGGTTACAACACTGAATTGGATAGAGCAGATGGCAAACACTCTGTGTGTATACACACACACACACGCATATATGTACAATTTGTATAAGCGAAAAAAATGGATTACGAAGTAATGAATATAAGGTAGTGAAATATAAATGAATTTAGTTACATGAAAAATTGTACATTCTATTAATTGGTGTGTATATATACATATATATATATATATAATATATATATATATATATATCAACGTAAAGAACGACGCTTGTATAGAACATCCCGCGCAAGATGAGGAGGGAGAACGAACAAATGAGGTAACCACCCGGGAATCGAACCCGGGATCTTCCGATTGCCGGTCAGATATGATAACCACTACACCATGGGCCTCACTCGATCAGAAGTCGTAATTCTCCTACATACGCGCAGAAACCAATGCCCCGAGGGGTGGTTACCTCATTTTTTCATTTGTTCGTTCTCCCTCCTCATCTTGCGCAGATTGTTCTTCTATACAAGCGTCGTTCTTTACGTTAATTATACTGCGTGTTCTTTGCAGTTGAAATGTATATATGTGCGGCATGCGAGAGGTGCCCCCCTCGGGGCATTGGTTTCTGCACGTATGTAGGAGAATTACGACTTCTGATCGAGTGAGGCCCATGGTGTAGTGGTTATCATATCTGACCGGCAATCGGAAGATTCCGGGTTCGATTCCCGGGTGGTTACCTCATTTTTTCATTTGTTCGTTCTCCCTCCTCATCTTGCGCGGAATGTTCTTCTATAAAAGCGTCGTTCTTTACGTTAATTATACTGCGTGTTTTTGCAGTTGAAATGTGTGTGTATATATATATACTAAATTCCCTACAATATTTGAAACTCCGAGCCGAACCCTCTAAGTTTGTATAAATGGGAACTGCAACTGCTTATAAATTTTTTATCTGATAGAGGTGTAATTATTATATTAATAATAATAATAATAATAATAATAATAATGATAATAATAATAATAAATTTTTCAAATACATTTTAAATTCTGTAAGTGAATGGATTTACCGATTGTAATTTCCTGCATATATTTATGTGGAGGGTCATGTATCATGGACTCATTATTATGAAGTAAAAAGTATTGCCATTTTATACGGAGCGATTATGGCAACTGAAGCATTTCGATGTTTAATATAAAGAGAAAGAGGGGAATGAAAT
>JAJOZX010002188.1:557500-572500 GCA_023014485.1 Bathynomus jamesi
GCCTATTCTTCAGCCAGTTTTCAAGCCACCTACCTATTTCCCCACCGATACCCAGCGCGCGCACTTTCGCCATTAGCCGGCGGTGAGGTACCATATCAAAGGCTTTCTGAAAGTCGAGATAAAGTATATCAATCGCCCTACTCTTATCGTACTCACCCAACATGACGTGGAAAAACTCGAGCAAGTTGGTGAGACACGACCTATGCCGTCTAAACCCATGTTGGGAGTCCCCAAGCAGCTTGTGGGAATCCAAATGGTCAACGATCCTATCCGCTATTATCCCCTCTAATAATTTACCTACAACTGAAGTGAGACTAATGGGACGATAGTTCCCTGGACTTTCGTGATCCCCTTTCTTAAAGATAGGGGTCACGTTGGCTTCCCTCCAGTCACCAGGCACCTGGCCCGTCTCCAACGATTTGTTGAAGACTGTAGCCAGGTGGGGAGCCACCTGGTCGCGCACCTCCCGCAACACTCTGGGGAGAAACTGGTCTGGCCCAGGAGCCTTAAACGCGCTCAGTTTGTCTATTCTATCGGCAACGACTGTCGCGGTACATCGAACATTATCCAAGCCAGCACCTTCGTGCCTCACACCTGGCTCGGGGATGATGCTGGTGTCCTCCCTGGTGAACACTACCGCAAAGTACTCATTAAGCACATTGGCAATGTCCGCGTCCGAGGTCCGCAGAACGCCGCTTCCGTCCTTTAACGGACCTATCATGCTTCTAATGGGCTTTCTACTATTAACATAACTGAAGAACTCCTTAGGGTTCCCCTTGCAGAGGCTTGCCACCCGTAGTTCTTCGTTACGTTTCGCTAGCCTAACCTTCGCCTTCACTTCCCTACACAGGCGGACATACGCTAAAGTGTTCTCATGGGAACGATTGGCCTTCGCCCTCCTATACGCTACTTTCCTATTTCGGATAGCCGAAGCAATGTCACGATTGAACCACTTAGGCTGCGTTGAAGCAGGGGTGACCGGTTTTGAGGGTATGGCAGCAGACTGCAGCACCATAAACTCGTCCCGGAATGCACTCCACACTCCCTCAACATCGCCGCCGACCTCTAACCCCATATCTCCTACGCTATCCCTGAGGCTAACAAAGTTCGCCCGCCGGAGATCGAGCTTACTGCCTCTCGAGTTACTACGCTTCACCCGAGGGACGCACACACGGAACCTAATAAGACTGTGATCACTCCCGCCCAACGATTCGTCAACGGTGAGGCCAGTGACGAGGTTGTCTTCGGTCGTGAACACTAAGTCTAGAACGCTTTCGCCTCGTGTAGGCTCGTTGACCCACTGAGTGAGGAAGTTCTCATCAGCAAAGTCAACTAGCCTCCTCCCTTCAGCATCGGCAGTCCTGTTTTCCCACTTTATGCCGCGACAGTTGAAGTCTCCTAAAACTACACACACCCTATCCCCTAGCAGGCTACTTAGGTTATATTATGTTGCACTAAGTTAGCTTAGGTTAGGTTTGGTTATACCGGTGAGGTTACGCTAAGTTAAGTTAGGTTATAGTCAATTTCAGTTAAAATATTAAGTAAATTTTTCAGTTTCATTTGACATCTGAAATGCATAAACCTGCATGAACTCAAACTGGCGTAAGATCGACCTGCCTATAAGGTCGAATATTGACATTAGGATAATTCGACTTTGTTCATGTAATCCGGTACCTACTTTAAATACTATACTGTATATCCCTGATGGAAATTAAATTAGTAGTGTAATGGCATTTGATATAATCGTAATAATTTTCCCCACTGTTGCATTAGCATGGTAATGTAAATATTAAAAATATTAGTAATGAAATATATAATAATATGCATATAAATAAAATATAAAACTTTGTATTGTAGTGAAATAATTTTGAATATTTTCCTCATAACACGTTCCAGATACATGCATGACCCGCAAAAGTTAAATAAAGAAGATAACAAAATTCTTTATCGGTTTTGAGGATTAAGAGAAAAATATTTTAATCAATTTAAAGAAACTGACCAACTTCAGTACCTACCAATATTCTCTCTTTGCGTTTCCAAGACCAATTTAATGCGATTTTGAAAGGAACGCGAGAAGCGACCAAACAACTCTTTGTTAATCTCGATGCTTTGCAAAGCTTCTTTGATCACTCTGACCAACGTTACTCTTGAATTTCAGTCTTGACCGCTTCAAAAATTGTAAAGAACTACTTCAGCAAGTTGTTTGACAACTGCTACCAGATTTTCGCACTGATTTAATTCGGCAGCATGAGTTTCCAGACCATCGTCCGAATTTAACTCATCAAAAATTGCTACATCGATGACATTTATCAAAACTAGAGAAAAATCCCCAGAATCAGTAAAGAATTTTGTTAAACACCTTAATTGATGATAAACGCATAACATTTTTTTTTTGTAATAAGGGATTCAAGGACCAGCCAAAGAATTATCTGAAAATACTGATTTCCATAATTTCTACTCATACATCTCTTGAAAGGTTTATATGTATTAGGACCTGATATAACGCCATAATTATAATCAGTCAGGAAGGCGAGAAATTGACACAGCGCTCAGGCCAAACTGAAGCGTCCCGCTGCACCACTTCCCGCAGTTATTATTAATCAGCACCAGGGAGTCGAACCCCCGACTTCAGTATCTTCACTTCGCTCACAGGAAAACGGTGTTACCCACTTAGCTACGGGCGCTAGTGATGTAGCTATATATATATATATATATATATATATATATATATATATATATCAAGGTTTCGAGATAAGGGAAGTTAATTAACGGGTACAAAGCAATTTACGTCACCTGAAGAAATAAACGTATCGGTAACACATTTGTATTGGTAACACATCTGTAATGTACCAATATATTAGAAACATATTGGTACTGATTTAATTAGGTATTGATACTCAAAATAATATTGAAACTATATATATATATATATATATAAATTATGAAAAAATCGACCCCATCAGGATTCGAATCCACAACTTCTTGAATAGAAGATAAAGGCGTTAACACGCAAAAAGCTTCTGAACGCGAAAGTGTTATGCGTTTCCTCTGTTGTTTAAATGTATGACAGGTTGTGTTAACTTTTATTCCGTCGTAGTGTAATAGCTAGCGCACTCACTTTCTATTCAAGAGGATGTGGGTTTGAACATTGGTAGGGGCGGTTTTTTCATCACGAAAAAGTCGTGCAAAATCATGCATGATATTATATATATATATATATATATATATATATATATATATATATATATATATATATATATTAAACACAGACCGTGCATGGAACAAGGAACTCTTCTGGGAAAATTAAATCCACTATAGTCCGAATAAGTAAAATGCTGGATCCTGTCTGCTTTGCAGATAGCTGGTGAGGGAAGCTATATTTATGGGACCTCTTTGCGAGAGCACGGTGCCCACTTCGGGCTTGCATCATGAAAAAGAAAAACTATGGTATTTGTCATTTACCATTACTTATTCGGACTATAGTGGATTTAATTTTCCCAGAAGAGTTCCTTGTTCCATGCACGGTCTGTGTTTAACATATAAGTTTCTCAGGGGACCATTCTGAGTTTGTGTATATAATATATATATATATGTATATATATATATATATATATATATATATATATATATATATGATGCAATCCACAAGGAAAAATAAAAAATTACTCCAAGGTCTTTCAAATATATACACACCTCGTCAGAGAATGACGAGGTGTATTGCTGAATACACGAAAGGCCTTGGAATAATTTTTTTCCCTTGTGGGTTTGCATCATTCATTCATTTCAGGTGTTTAAGTATGAAAGTCACCCCATATATA
This sequence comes from Bathynomus jamesi, assembly GCA_023014485.1. Lineage (NCBI taxonomy): Eukaryota > Metazoa > Arthropoda > Malacostraca > Isopoda > Cirolanidae > Bathynomus > Bathynomus jamesi. The sequence continues at coordinate 561,319 of JAJOZX010002188.1, forward strand.
TATATATATATATATATATATATATATATGTGTGTGTGTGTGTGTCTAACGTTTAATTTTCTATAGATGGGGAGGAGCTCATTTAAGATATTAGTAGGCTATTCTAAACCTATCGCGTAAATCCTAGTGGCGTCAAACAGACTCAAGTAGGAACTTTGTCCGCCAATGGCAGACCTTTCGCATCTTTCTAAATACGATTAAGACCCATCATAAATCCTTTATATTGAACCCTAAAACAAACAGAGACACAAAGGAATGCGTATCAGATAAGAGTTAATAACTAGAACTTATTCATTGCAGGTCTTCCGTTTTGGCATTTAGCTGCAGATATGGCAAGAGTCTTCTTTTCTACACGCATTAACGTGTTTCAGGCGTATTCTGGTAAAACACACCCACACACACACACACACACACACACGCATATATATATAATATATAATAATATATATACAGTATATATAACCTTCGGTTAGCTTCCGCCCGAATTGTTCATTCTGACGAAGCTCGAGCTGTTCACTCCACCTTGGACCTACAGTTTGACGTGGAATCCGAACCACGCCCCATCAGCAGCCCAGTGTCTTAACCACTAGACCACCTAGGGTACCCATTTATCTACCAACCATTTTCTTTATTGTGTGGAAGGATGAACAGCTGGGTTTTGCTGCGCGCCTGCTGCCGTCGGGTCTCGAACCCGGGGCCGATGATTCGTAGTCAGCGACGCTAACCACTACACCACCGAGGCGATATATATATATATATATATATTGATGATTGATTGATGATTGATTGATTGATTGATTGATTGATTGATTGATTGATGCATTCATAGTTTAATGGAAATATGAGGAGTTAAATACCTTTTCCCATAGACATAGGTAGAGCACTATTCCACTCTTATATATTTCTTTTGTCTGAATAACATCATGCAAATTGATTTAGCCTAATACCCAATACGTAAAGGTATTAAAACATATTTAAGACTTTCTGAAATTTCTGAAAAATCCTAAATTTGAAGATTAACAAAATGAAATAAAATGTAAAAGCACATAATATTTGCGCACAGTTTCGGAAAAAAATTCGCCTATACCTTAAAATTTCTTAAAAAATTCTCAAAAAATAAAAAAGTATCTAAGATATTTCTAAAAAAAATAACTAATTGGGTTTTGTTCTTGAAATTTTATTACTGTCACCCAAAAAACGAAATATCCCAAGAAAACTGAACCTTAACAATTAGTTATGTTTTATGCTCTTCGCTATTATTTTAGGTGAACTTTTTTCGCAACTTACCTTCAGAAATGTTAATTACGAATAGAGTTCAAACTATAAAGTTAATAGTTAATAACTCAGTTTACTCTTTAATTATACTAAGATACTTTCTTTTATATGCTGACGACAATTTATATAAAAATATATATTGTAAACGTCATATATTTCAAAGACCGCATCAGATCCTATACTGCAGAAATTCATTAAAGGTTCATACTTCAAAATTTTGTATACACAAACTCCCTGTGACTGGAACTATCTTAATTGGAATCTTTATTTCAGCCGAAAATCGGTACGGGTAAAAATCTGTTCTGTCATTCCAGGTTAAGGCACGAAGAAACGCTCCAGTTAACTCTAATCCCTCTATATATGTACAGTTGTCTCGAGAGATTTACTAAACAAACAAACACAATAAAAAGTTTGTGATTCACAATTAGGTTAATGACTTTTTGTTTTCAGAGGTAAATTTCTTATTTAAAACTTGTTACATTTCGCGTCTAAGATTCCTTCTCGGATGACTGATGCTTCCAGAGAACTTGTCTGTCTTCCAGTGAAATAGGGTTGAATGAAAGATGTGAGGGAAAAAATGACACTATATATATATATAATATATATATATATATATATATATAATATATATATATATATATATATATTATATATATATATATATATGCGGAGGAGGTTCTAGAACGATATTAGCATCTGTATTTGTTTATTTGTGTATAGCAAATGTATTTGAATAACGATCACACACGCATGGATTGGAAATGCAAAATTTCGCTTATTCTGAAGTATACATATGTAAAGGAAAGTTTTATATTTATATATTTATTTCCTTGTATAAACGTTATGTAAAATTTGACCACAATAATAATAAAGCTTATCATTATCATTATCAATAATGTTATAAAGCGCCTCAACGCCTTATAAAGCAATGGATAGCTCCCTAAATCATAAGGCCTCATGCGACAATTCAGCATTCCCCTCGCATTACTTGATTTTCCCATTACTCATCCCCACAGCTTATATATGTTACAGGGAATCTGTGTAACTAGGGATTTCATGAAATCCCTAAAATCTTCAGGAATTTCATGAAAGGTTAAATCGTGATATTTTCGTTAAACCTACGAGAAAATTATTGAATGCTCGGTTAGGTCAACTGTACGTGCGTTACGATTTAACCTTACGTGAAGTCATGAATATTTCAGAGATTTCATGAAATCCATAGTTACACAGATTCCCTGTAACATACTCGTATATAAGGCCACGCACAACACTCAGTTCAGAGTTTTTGGAACCAGTACGGTTGGCTCTCTGAGATTGGCTCACTGTGAGGTATCCGTCAGTGACTACCTAACATTTTCAAGGAACACTATCCCAACAGTCGAAAGACAGAACCCACAGCCAATGTGTTTATATCAACTCGTGTCAGAAGTTCACCTTTATATCAACAAACTAAATGAAAAACTTATATATATACATATGGAATGAATTTCACACTTAAACACGTGAAATGAATGAATGAATGATGCAAACCCACAAGAAAAAATGAAAAAAATTTCAAGACCTTTCGTGTACCTTGTGGCTTTCAATGTCCCTAAAACTCAGTTCCTCCATCTGTCTACTCGTCACAATCCCCTTACCTTCAACAACACACAACTCAATCCTTCCTCTTCTCTTAACATTCTTGGCGTTTCCTTTTCTCATGATCTTTCCTGGAAAGATCACATATACTCTCTTTCTAAAACAGCTTCTAAGGTTAGGTGTGCTGTACCGCCTCCGCAGTTTCTTCACCCGACTCAGTTGCTGTCTCTGTACAGGGGTCTTGTTCGCCCCTGTATGGAGTATGCTTCTCATGTGTGGGGTGGTTCAACCCACACAGCCGTAATTGACCGGGTAGAATCAAAGGCTTTTCGTCTCATCAATTCCCCTCCTCTTACTGATTGTCTTCAATCTCTCTCTCTCCGCCGCAATGTTGCCTCACTCTCTTTTTACTATCGCTATCATAACAGACATTGCTCTTCTGAAATCTCTAACTGCGTGGCCTCCTCCTTTAAGGAGAGCACGCAGTACCAGATTTTCTACACTTTCCCATTCCTTTTCTGTCCAACTATCTAAGGCAGGGTTAATCGGTATTTTCAGTCTTTCATCTACTCAACCGATCAACTCTGGAACAATCTTCCTCAATCCATCTTTCCTCCTGTCTATGACTTCCCATCTTTCAAACACAGTGTCTAGGCATCTCGAAAACCCCTGACCTTAATTTTGGCTCTCTTCTGGACCTTGGCCCCTCCTTCCTGCATTAAAAAATTCAGAAGTACACCTCGTCAGGGAACTCATCATTCCCTGACGAGGTGTACTGCTGAATACACGAAAGCCTTGGAATATTTTTATTTTTCCTTGTATATATATATATATATATATACACTTCGATTTCACACACAATTACAGAGAGGCAGTTTTAGCTGCGTCCGTATTATCGGATTTAGCACCTCCTACACTCGACCAGATTTCTCTTGATTAAGTCGATCTTGAGCAGAGACAACGGGGATGCGAGGACTAAGCGAAAGGTTGGTCAGGAATGTCATTAAAAGATGAGCAGAAATAGAAGGAAAGTAGAGGAAAGAGGAAGATTATCCTTTGGTTAAACGTCTTCAAGCTAATTGATATTGGAATCCAGATAAAAACCCGTTGTATTCCTTTCAAAAGAAGGTTTTTTCCTCCTTTCTTCAAGTGGTCTTTTTTTTTTTTTGGCTTTATATGTAAATATGAAACAAGTGATTTAGTGATTTTCGCGGTTTCACTTTTGGACTTTTTTATTACTATTTTTTAGTTGAAGCTTTATTGCCGGTTATGACTCATTATTAATATTATTATTATTATATTATTATTATTATTTATTAAGTTTATGACTGTTATTATTATTTTATTATTATTTTTATTATTATTATTATTATTATTATTAGTCTTATTTTTATTATTGTTATTGCTTTATAATTAGTTTTATGAGTGATATCCTCTTTTCCATTGTTGTTTTTTTCCATTGAATTATAATCCATGCCGCTGTATACTATCAGCAATCAACATGGATTGCGTGAATTCAGATTTGTTTCATTTTTCTTTTATTTTCGGAAATAGATCTAATACTTTACGCACTGACCCGCCTTAATACCCTTCTCAGTCCCACCTAATGAAGACCTTAGTATAGGTCGAAGGTTTGTAAACTAATAAATCCATTTTCCACTGTTGTTTTACTCCCATAATTTTACATATACGTTAAAGTAAAATCTCGGACACGAAACACTGTTACCAACCGACCAACTAAGCGCGACAACAGCAATAACGAAAAGGCTGTAAGATATTTCATTGAATATCTGGTATAATAATAAAATCAGACAGAAGGGCCAGAAACTGGCACGGCGACAAAACCAGACGAATTAGTTACAGAGTTTCAGGCTAACGAAGACCCTACGGTCCACACTAGACTAGCCTAAGAAAGTAGAGAAAAAATAAGAAAGTGAAAATAATGAGTGCTATAAACTTACACCATCCTCACATTTATAGACGTGTAAAGCTTTTACGGATGAATAGTAGTAGTAGTAACAAAATATAGAACAGAGAAGGCTCTCCCTCCTCCACGAGCCTCTGCTAACAGAAAATAGTTGTGAAACAAGATTTAGAAGAAATTAGAAAAAAGTATAATGAAAGGAATAGCTTCAGAGTTCATTCACACCGTGCGTACATTTATCTCGTGTACCCAGTCATGCATTAGAGGACAGTGGAAAAATAAAAGATAGCATGAAACGCTAAATTACTTAATCTAGTCCATACCACGCATTTTTAAAGGATTTTATTTATTTATTTAATAATTAAAATTATTATGTACAAGACGTCCTAATTTATCGCTGCATCATTTCCCCAATGAGTGCCAAGCTATCGTGCCGTGCTGAGAGACTTATGAAAATCAACCGCTTTTACATTACCATATATCGCTATGGAATTTCATAGATAAGGGAGCACTGCTCCAGAGGCACCTCCAGCCGGTCAGCACACCCCAATTTAAGAATTCCCACGAAGTGTACAGCAAATATATGATTTCCCCCAATTTTAAGATTATATTGTAATTATATTGCGTCCTTCTCGTAGGAATTACTTAGATAAGGAAGCACTGATCGAGAGGCACCTCCAGCTGGCCAGCACCACTCGATTTAAGAATTCCTCCGGCAGTGTACACGTACTTAATTAATATTATTAACATTATTATTAATATTTTTTTTTTTTTATACACACTTAAAACTTTAAGTAGCTTTCCTGAAGAGGATACGACATGTCTATTCGGAAGTTTTGACTCCCGAGAGTTCTCATCAAGCTTCCCATCATCTGAGAACTCCCAGTGCTCTGAAGTTCATCGGGAGTCGAACCCCCGATCTCATTGTCTTCACTTTGCTTATAGGAGAACGGTGTTACTCATTGAACTACAGGAACTGGCAATATCTGGTATAGTTCATTTTTTTTTCAATAGAAAGAATTGTAAATTTTTTTAGTATTAATTTTTAGGAAATAAAAATAATAATATATAATTTATAGAATCGTATAATTTCTTCAAATTTTAATGTAAGAAAAAAAATTTCGTTTTATGACTGAAAATATTTTGCTGTACGTAATTAGTTAAGTAATTTGAATATATTAAATTTTATTAACTAAGTATAAGATCAATCATAATTTTCAACGTTAAACTAGCATAGAATGGATAGATAGATAGATAGATAGTAGATAGATAAATAGATAAATAAACAGATAGATACTAAGAAATAAAAGGGTGGAGCGAGAGAAAAAGAAAACCAAAAATGTTTCGTTTTCAACTATTTGTGTGTTTTTCGGACTGTATTTGTTTGTTTAAACGCTCTCTTGCGGTAATTTTCGAGTCCAAAGTGGATATCACATTGTCAAGAAGACCCATTAGACGCCGAAGGAAGTCCTCATTATCAGCCCCTTTCAGTGGGTTTCACTGTTCTTCATTTGGGTTTCTGACGGACCACCACACATGGTGCAACCACCAACTCAATAGGATTTCTGGACAGGCCTCGCCAAGAGCCTTCAGGGATCTGTAGACGTATAACATTATGTCCAAAGATTGGTTTTTAAAATATATATACTTAATAAACTTGCCTGTAATTATACAACCTATTCTGTATGAGGGGTTAACCGTAACATGTATGATGCTTAATTACACTATCTATCTATCTATCTATATATATATATATATATATATATATATTATATATATATAATGTTGTTTTAAATGTTAGCTTCTTTTTTCTCACAAATGAATAATTAATAGTGGTAGAAGATTTAGAATCTGTACTCTTCCTATCTGGTTCCGTAAAGAACAACACACACACACACACACACACACACACACACAAAACATTGTAGTAAGGTTTACTCAAACGTTAGTAAAGTTTTCCTAATTCAAGTGTAGATTTTCAGGTTCTAGCTGAAATGGGATGAATTTTACACTTGCGTTTTGGTATTACATATTTTTCAAGTAACTTTACCGTTTTTATTTAAGTTCTTCGTTTATATTTAGAGAGTAAATAGTAAACTATATTAAACTGTTCAAGTGCAACCACACAAAATCACAGTCTCGCATATATTATAGCATTCCTTATTGTAAACCTTTATTAATAATAACCTTTATTAATAATAATAAAATAAATACAATCGTTTCAATTTACAATGACATGAATAATTTTGAAGCTCGACTATTTATTTTATTTAATTTGGCCTTTAAACTTTAGGCTTTACTGGGCTCTTATTGAAACTAAACAGCTACATGTTATTAATTAATAATAAATAAATAAATAAGTAAATAAGTATTATTAATAGTTAAAAAATTTATTAATCTTAAATTATCACTACTTACATGACAAATACAAGATCACCATGGAAGGCACTATACCAATACCATACAAAGAAACCAATATTATACATGAGAGATAAGAACTGAACAATCCCAAGAAATGCGTTTTTAATACTAGATTACACACGAGAAATTAATAATTAGTAAACGATAGTAATGGACATTAATCCTAGATTTTTGTTAGGATGCCATTATTAATCGGGATTTCAACTTGGTTTTAAACAAATTTACATCCACAATATTTTTTATATCGGCATTTAAGTCATTCCATAGTTTCAATCCAATGAAAATGGGTAGTTTTTGAGATGAAGACAGTCTAAATTAAACATTTTTATTATGAATACTAATAAAAATAATAATAGTCTGGGAATATAGTAATGAGTGAACTTGAACTGGGACAGAAATTGGTACATCTCTCAGGTCAGACAAACGCGGCGGCTCTTTGCGCTAACTCCTGGATTATTATTATTATTAATATCACCATCGGAAATCGAATCCCCGACCTCAGTGTCTGCGCTTCACTGAGCTACGGACACCTTTTCCCCTATAATCGAAGTGAGGGGCCCCGAGTTCGACGGTTCGAATCCCGATGATCATGATAATAATAATACGGGAGTTAGAGCGATGGGCCGTATTAGTTGACCTGAGCGCCGTGCCACTTTCTGTCCCTCCTTGCTGATTCTTAAGTGAAATTCATTAAGGCGTACTAAAAATAAGATTACTAAATGAATTGTAATTTTTTTGTATGATATATTTGGGCGTGAACTCCTCCGATATAATAAATTTATTATTATACAGGGTGTCCACAATGTCTTGTCACCCCAGTAAAATACTAACTGATTTTCATTTTTCTTTCAGACCCATTTGAAATGTGTGATAGCAGCAACTATACGATTGAACATCGCATATTGGCTAGTACCTGGGTCCATGAGCGACCACGCAATGGCAAAAACCATTGAAAATACTGGTGCAGACTTCCGGGACCGATTGAATCGTGCAGCTCCTCCAAAAAGAAACTACTCGATTGAATCAGTCGTGGAAGTCCGCAAGAATATTTTCAATGGTTTTGCCATTGCGTGGTCGCTCATGGATCCAAGTACTAGCCAATATGCGTTGTTCAATCCTATAGTTGTTACTGTCACACATTTCAAATGGGTCTGAAAGAAAATTGAAAATCAGTTAGTATTTTACTGGGGGTGACAAGACATTGTGGACACCCTGTACATCTCGTAACAATTTATTAAATTCTTTGTATTTCATGCGTGATTTCTTTTCCGTGATAAATTTTGTCTCTACTTTTTTCTTCAAACATTGCTAAATTTGTTTAATTTCCAAACGTGGTTTATACCTATCTTGAAAGTCAAAATGGAGAGTGGAAAAAATATATATATTACGAGAAACATAAATTATACACTCAGCAGTACAGCTCAATCGAAAAAGTTTCTGAAAAATACAATGTATACCAACTTAATTTTAATGTATGTACGTGTCACATTAAACAATTAGGCCTATACAGTCTCTTCTACGTACGACCGTGTGTATACATATATATACAATCTCATTACTTTCAGTGAAAATAAAGATTGATTTGTAAATAATAAAGGTAAGAAGCCGGAAACATATGACTCAAAATGAGATCATTTTCGAACTATCTTTATTCATGTGGGTAAACCTAGATGACATCATCACGAGGGAGATCGGAGATTGGGTGACCCGCCGTTCCAATTACTGGGCAAACAACCCCTTTTCCCGAATACCATCCTTCCATATAAGAAAGAACGGATACAAAAGCCTTTTTGTACGTATTAAAATCTACTTCAAAGGAAGTCCTTTTACGTGTTTTCGTATAATGACTGATAGCCGAGTGTCAGTTTCATGTCAAGAGTGACAGGAGGCGATTGAGATGTTGATATGAAAATTACGAAAATAATTTTATGACAGTTGTCGTCTCTTCTGACGAATTTGATGTGTAAATATCCGACAAGGTGATCAACAATGGTGAAATCATTTTGCTCCACGACAGAATGAATAGCGTTCCTGTAATTATTTTATGAAAATGAATAAAAATTGTACACTGGTAAAAATAAACATTAATTTCTCTCTCTCTCTCTCTCTCTCTCTCTCTCTCTCTCTCCTCTCTCTCTCTCTCTCTCTCTCTTTTTTACCCCTACTTTAGAGAGAGGTCTCTGGTTGCACTGTGCCTCAAAAAGTATGATCAACTATTAAATAACTCATTTTTTATCACTTGCCTCATAAACACCTCTAAGTGTGAGACTTGATTTCGCTGAAGCAACAACGGGTGATCACCCACGAAGCACTTTCATTCTCCATAAGGGACAAGTACACGGGGATAGATACAGGGATTTCTCACTGATATTCCTCGCCGGAGATTTTCTCTATTCTGGTGGTGGCACAACACCGCAAAGTTTGAACGACTCACTATATCACTTGCCACATAAACACCTTTCACGGCGGGAGACCCAAGTTGAAACTCGTAGACATTCGAAGAGTTGTCGGACACATATTGTACACTTGACAGACATCCAATTAAAGAAAACACGCTCACACGCTTCCATGCCTTGTTAATAGGTCTAAGAATAAAGTAGATAAGTATTTTGTAGAAATACATAATTTCATAATGAACCAAAAAAACTAAAAAATGTACGGCATGAATTAGGTGAGGTAGAGCTGTGTTTCTACCGTCACGATTTCTTTTTTTTTCTCTTCTTTCTCTTGGGGCTGGGATGCACGTGACGAGTGAGGGCTGGTGTGGAAAATCTAATTTTCGTTTTCAATTCCCGTTTCAATCCCTTTCCTGTAAAACCATTTTGTCACTTTGCCGGCGTGATGGCTTCGCGCGTACATGGGTGTACACATGGAGGATTTAACCTTTACCTCTCTCTTAATCCTTTTGGGGCTAGCCTGGAGTGGACCATGGGGTCTTTGTTGGCACGATATCTGGATAAATAGAGCTGAAGTATTTGTATGAAATCAAAACCATATGTTCGAGGTTTGGTGACGATGCCAAATAGTAGGTAGTATTTTATACGACCAAATATACGATTAGCACAAATGTATTATGTTAATTTATACAACGGTGCTATCTAGTGTACGATTTCTCTGTGTGCAGAGCGTAATTGTAGAGCTAGTTTATATATTCTCCTCTTTCCTGTAAGATTTCCTTGGCTACTTTTCCAGGGTCACGGTATTTTCTTCAACCTTTTTCCGTACCCGCCTCTAGCGGGTAATTAAAAATTTAACTAGGTTAATAACAGGAACCTCCACGAGTGGAGCGAAAGGTCTCTGATGCTTCTTTTTGACCTTGTAACTCCTTGTAACTCTCTCTCTCTCTCTCTCTCTCTCTCTCTCTCTATATATATATATATTATATATATATATATATATATCCTTACATACTCAATAAATCTTACCCTTGCTTATTTTTGTTCGAAAAGGAGGCTATTAACTGCTTTTTTTTCTGTCCGTATTAATTGTTTAACAACCAGTCTCCAGATGGCGTTCGCGTTAGCAAAACTCCTCAACCCTCGCTGTTTACTTTGCCATATTCTAAGCTACAATTTGAAGCGAGAGAGCTATAATTTTAAGGTTTCCTGCTTAATGTAGCTGCATTTAGAGAAGAAAAGCTCACTCTTCTTGTGTTGGCAGATCCTGCAACATTAAGAAGAAATGTTTTTGTTTATGCGTTGGTATATAAGTGTCGAAATAAATGCCAATGGATATGTCGAAAGATAAGGATATTATAGCTTTATTATCGTGATGTGATTTGATAAGAGAATTTATTTGCTCGTTTTGCGTTTATTTTCAATGAAGATTGTTTTAATGGTTTTTAATGGTTGTAATTCAGCCCCTTTATTAAATTAAAAAGAATTATTATATATATATATATATATATATATATATATAGAGAGAGAGAGAGAGAGAGAGAGAGAGAGAGAGAGAGAGAGAGAGAGAGAGAGAGAGAGTTACAAG
>JAJOZX010002188.1:575000-580000 GCA_023014485.1 Bathynomus jamesi
CTGATTGATTCCTGGCTTGATAAGGAGCATTCTCAGTCTCGTATAAAACCTCTTTGCCTCTAGGCTCTGAAGCAATAATACTTTGAATTTCAGCTCGGGTTGAACTCTACGCTCGCTACATCTCTTTTCCCGCGTAGTTTACGCTTAATTAATTCTAAACAGATGGTTAATCAGTTATACGCAACAATTAAAATAATTAATATTCAAGAAGTTTCTCAAGAATTTTAATAGAGGATAGTTAAGCATAATATAAATGATGTTCATGTAAGGAGTTTTGCGGCACATTATCCACACAAATGATTAATATCCGATAAAATTTGAATGAGACATTTTTATTTTTAACTTTAACTTAAGCCTAATATAAAATTAAAGGTTATAATAAATGGCACATATATATAATTCAAAGGCTACCATTAATTTGCGTATGCTATTCCCAAAACTTGCGGAGGAAATCATTAAAGCGGGTAAGTTTACGTTCATTTCTAATAATGAGAAAGAAGGTCATCTTTTGTACGTAAGTATATATTTTATGTGCGTAAACTTACGTTATAGTCAGTATAAGTGGTATGTAAGTATTCATTTAATCTACATAATGAAATTATTATAATTACAATGGTAAATTTTCGTTTACATAATACATTCTCGCGATATTTCACATCATTATTTTTATTATTATTATTATTATTATTATTATTAGTAGTAGTAGTAGTAGTAGTAGTAGTAGTAGTTGAAGTAGTAGTAGTAGTATTTTCTATTACAGTTACAATTTTATACTGTAATTTCTTATACATGTAATTATTAAATTAAAATAAATTTAAAAATCATAGTAAATTCAATCATTTGCTCATCTAATCACTGTATTATGAAATTCAGGAGACGACTAAAATAAAAAAGATAAAAAACATTCTCTCGTATGTAAAAAAGTAAGAAAAAGGAGAGATTTCAACGCTGGATTGATAGCAATCCAAAAAGTAAATTTTTTTTCGGCGAACGTTTATTATTATTTGAAATAATTGGTATATATTAGTTCTATATACAGTATATGTGGACATTTATAAATATCTTAGAAATTATTTCTTCACATAGAATTAAGTACAAGTTAATAAACGATATAAATTTAACTGTAACGTTATTAGAATGAAAATTCTCTTAAATGATTCATTTTTTTATGCAAAGCGTGGTAGCTGATCATATTATGACAAATATGAGCACCTTCTGGTCTATACATTGAAAAGAACTAAGTTTTTTTTAATGCAGCATTTAATGTTTCCTTTTAGCTAACGCGGTAATAGAATTTGCATTTTCTCATTAAATATTTTGTTTTAAACCATAAACTTGCAATGTCTTTTAATTTCAGTATAGGAAGAAGGGGAACAGTCCATTTAAGACATTAATTTTTCTAATTTTATTTTCAGCTTATATAATTTAATAATATATAGTAAAGATTCCTCAGTAATTATATCATTCCAGAGTTTGTAAGTAACAATTAGGTAAAATTAGCACGCATCTCGATCATGTATCTATTCATAGTGTTTACTATTTACCCCCAAAGAAACGATTTTATAACTGCATCGTGTAAGTTTGAGCTTTCTATGTATAAGAGTAAGGAATTCAACATGTATACGGACATTTTTTTCTTAATAATTAAAATACTGAAACTTTTACAATGTACTATCCAACATAAACGAAAATGTATGTAATACACACACACACACACACAGTATATATATATATATATATATATATATATATATATATAGGTTAGCCACAACATATACATAGATTATTCGTCTAAGATTTTTCCACGCATTTATTTTGTTATAGAGCTTTGTGTTCATAGGGCAGAGATAAACGCAGACAACATCTCCGCCACGTATGAATAGCGTATATCCTATTTATAAACAAAGGTACGATTGTATATATTACAGTTAAAAAACATTTAACGTGTTGCAAATTGTTGGTTTGAGGAGTAAGGTATTCTATGTGTGTTTTTTCTCTCTGAGGATATAATTGGCAATGGAGGAGTGGTTTCTTGGGTCGACAATTTCTCCTCATTCTCGTGTGTGGTCCACCTCTACGTAAAAAGACTGAAAAACTGGGTGGTATTTTTCGTTCGGCTTGTTATGAAATTACATTTTTTATGTAATTTTTAGGAACACGAGGTTTTATTTATTGTTTTATATTACGATTTTTTTTTTATCTATTCAAAATTATGGTAAAGAATATTTTTATTTTAAATGTTCCTTTTAAAGTTTAAAATGGAGTGCGTAAATTGTAAAAATACTTTCTACGCAGTATTATATATATATATATATATATATATATATATATATATATATATATATATATATATATAAACAAATTAGCTTTCCAGAAAAACATTTAAAGAATTGAATTCCATTGTTTAACTGAGAGGAGAGACCCTTGTTGATAATGATATCATGAAAATGATTTTTCGATTGCTTTTAGCAATCGAAATGTCCGCTGTAAAACGAATGATCCAAATATCTTCTAACTACTCTTCCACTATGGATGGACGTGTAGACAAGATAGGGAACCCCTGTCGACACAAACCCGCGGCAATGAGCTTCGGTTCCTAAACGCATCGTTCACCTTCGTTCGGAGAGCCTCATCGAACGCTTAACCGACCGAAAAGATACGAAATGGCGCTTTCCAAACGCCTGATTGATGTAGCGGATGAAACGAGGAGTTAATGACTGGACCTCCAGAGAAGATGTCTTTATACACCCGCACGACTAACTTCTCTTTTGTCTGCCAATCAGCCAAAGACTCTCAAAAGGAGTCTCAAAAATAGTCTCACCAACTCCACTCTCGTAAAGAGTCGTAAAGAGTCTCTCCTCGTCTTTCTTTTAAAATGTTCTGGCTACGAGTTATGTTAGTTTTGTCCAAATTAATGTTCGCTCGCTACACCCTCCAAAACCAACATTGAGATGAAAAATCTGATGCGGGCAACCAACCACTGACCGCCAAAATACAATCTTACGTTCGAGAACTCTAATTAACGAGGGTTACTTAAAGAAGAATCTGATCCATTTTTTTTCAGCTTCTGTGATTATAAAATCGTAAAGTTGTAGTCAGAGGTTACGTCTAATAATCATATTACATATTTGAGATACTTCATATATATATATATATACCTGTATAGTCTGTATATATATATATATATATATATATATATATATATATATATATATATATATATCTGAATCTGCGTATTCAGATATAGACATACATACATACGCACATACATACATGCATACATACGTACGTCCATACATACATACATACAGTTAATAAGGTATAAATGGGAGTTACGTGCCCAAACGCAATTCGATCTATGATTATTTCGTTCAAATACGCCTACAGCAATACTATTTAATACTATACTGAATAACTCCCAATCTGTTTTCTGTTCATTATGATAGCTAATCTAGAAGACTAATTTTCCAATTGAATGCCCGAATGAAATGTTTAATATATATATATATATATATATATGTGTGTGTGTGTGTGTGTGTGTGTGTGTGTGTGTGTGTGTATTGTGATCTCTCGGTCTCCTGCGCGCGGGTATGCATGCCCACCTACCAAGCACTGCCTCGATCTTAATACCCGCTTATTATACCAAAATCGCTGTATACATATTAGGTGGTCTTAAAAATTACACCTCATATTTGATGTGTAAATGAGAGAAAAAATATAGATAAATTTCTATACATTAAATTATATGATTATATGCTTTATATATATATATATATATATATATATATATATATATTATATATTATATATATAACACCGGGTGTTTCAAAAGTCCCTCACTAATTTGATTTTCAATTTTCTTTGCAGCTAATCGACCAACGACGTTCATCTTGTGGTAAACTCTTACTCAGTAGTTGAGAATCTTTTTGAGTCTACATTTGAAGTTTTGCTCCGTTTTCTTCTGCTACCATGCTGACTCTAGAGCAGAGGTGTAAAATCGCTGCATGGCAGGAGGTTTTTCAATCTGTGGTCGAAGTGCAGCGACGATTCCGGGCAGTCTACGGACAGCATTATGCACCGGATAGGAACACCATCGTCGCCACCCACCGGAAGTTTATGGAGACCGGATCCGTAAAGGACAAACCACGATCAGGAAGACCTCGAAGTGGGCGGAGTGAGGAGAATGTCGAAACTGTCCGTGAGGCGTTTACTCAGAGTCAAGGAAAGTCCATTCGGCGAGCTGCTGCGGAACTGAACATCAGCGCGACATCTATCCAACGGATTTTGCGGCCTGGTCTCAAGCTGTATCCGTACAAGATCCAGGTGGTTCAGAAGCTGGAACCTCAAGACTACGATTGCCGGGTGGAGATGTGTGAGACACTGCTGCATCACTACGAAAGAGACCCATCGATCCTGGAGCACATGTGGTTCAGCGACGAAGCTCTCTTCCACCTTTCTGGTCGCGTCAATCGGCACAACACCCGCATCTGGGGAACTCACAATCCTGCGGAGATCCGTGAACATGAAAGGGACACGCCGAAATTGGTCGTCTGGTGTGCCATCTCCTCAGCTGGGCTGATTGGTCCGTTCTTCTTCCGGGATCAAGATGGAAATTCCGTGAACGTCAACGGAGACAATTACCTTCGTATGCTTCAGGAGTTCTGCATCCCCCAACTGTCAGCTGTAGCTGACATGCAAGAAGTCATTTTCCAGCAAGACGGTGCCCCTGCTCATTACTCGCGTGAGGTTCGCTCATTTCTGAATAAGCAGTTCCCGGATCGGTGGATTGGTCGCCGTGGTCCCATCGAATGGGCTGCTCGCTCGCCTGATCTTACCCCATGCGACTTCTTTTTGTGGGGCTACATTAAGAGCAAAGTGTACGCCACCAAGCCGCGAGTCCTCCCCACACTAGAAGAACGGATCAGGAATGCGTGTGCTTCTGTTACTCCCGAAATGTTGTCCAATGTCGGCCAAGAATGCGTAAAATGGTGGCTCGCTTG